>JAHWFO010055276.1:0-40210 GCA_023313115.1 Rhysida immarginata | reverse complement strand
AGGGGCCGCAAATTTTGCCTCGCAAGGGTTTTTTAACGTGCAGCCGGCAAACGACTACACGGGACCAACGGCTTTACTTCCCTTTCGAAGGAAGTGCGTGATCTCAGGATTTTCCCCCTGAAAAAAATCCTCGTCGTCCTCGGCCGGAGTCGAACCCGCGTCCTCGGGCATCAGAGGCGACCACGCAACCCCTGAGCCACCGAGGCCGATAAATTCTGTTTATGATATGCGTACGAGTTCCTACCTGAGCTCACTTGTTAAGCTTGGCGTTGAATTCGGACTAACAGTTACGGGACTTTTGAGCCCAACCCTCTCCCTTAAAAATTTTTAATTGGCAATAACAGGCATGAAAAAAATCATACACTTACGGAAATGACGAGCCCAAGACGGAAAACATGTTCTTTTCGAATTGAAAAGAGAAAAGGCTTGGAGTACGTGACCGTCATAGACGAGTCAGGGACACATTTCTTATTTAAATTGCAGTGCTGATAGTACTAATAAACTAAAATGTGGTTAATCTTAGGGCGATTGAAATAAATGGCTAAAAAAAAGTTAAATGAAAAAAAATCAAAAAGCAAAAAAAACCCAAAAAATAAAAAAACAAACAAAAAAGGCAAGGCAAATTAAAAAAAAAAAAAAAAAAAGCTAAAAACTGTTAGGCCTATTGTTAAAAAAGGGCTAAAAAATGTTAGGCCTATTGCAAAAAAGGACTGAAAAAAAAGTTAGGCCTATAGAAAAAAAAGGGATAAAAAAGAAAGGTATACAATAGTTAATTGCTGTTAGGCCAATTGTTAAAAACATATAATTGATGTTAGGCCTATTATTCAACTAAAAAATGTTAGACATACTGAAAAATAACCTAATAAATGAAAGTGCAGATGTTTTCAACAAAAAAGGCTAGGCCTTTTGAAAACACTAGCTAATTTATGTTAGGCCTAAAATTATAAAAAAATTACTGTAAGTATTGTAAACGTCTGTTGAAATCTTATTCATGTTATTTACGGCCTGTATAGGGAGTGCAAGTGACGACGTCACAGCTGACGTCATTTGGCGATGAACGGGCCGAGAGCCTAGGAAATGGGATCGCTGGTTCCAAACATTGGAACCACGCAATATACGTACTAGTAACGTTGAAACGGGCGGCCAGTAAAAATGACATCTCTTAAATTATTATGTTAATTTGTGTAATTGATACTATTATTAAGACATTTAATCCCATTATATAATTTATACATTAATATTAGAACGCTTTTAACATGATAATGTTTTAAGGCTGGACATCTATCTACAAAAAACGTGAT
The DNA here is from genome assembly GCA_023313115.1 of Rhysida immarginata. Taxonomy (NCBI): domain Eukaryota; kingdom Metazoa; phylum Arthropoda; class Chilopoda; order Scolopendromorpha; family Scolopendridae; genus Rhysida; species Rhysida immarginata. The sequence continues at coordinate 38,909 of JAHWFO010055276.1, read as the reverse complement.
GCGAAAACCGACACCAAAAAGTGTTACGGAAACAGTTTTCCATTGTTGATGCACGTTTAACCATTGTTGGCGCCGGCTTGAAGCACACGCCGGAACTGAAAAGACACGTGATCATTGTTGTCAGAGCAACAGTTTTTATTAGCACACAAGCAGAGGCAAAGAACGTATAAGGATAAGAAGGAAAGGCTCGCGTAGACGTAAGTGGCGCCGCCCAAGTCTGGCGGGAAATGTGTGTTCAGCGTTGCCAGATTTTTAAAGCCTGAAGTGCTACGCCTGGCGGCAAAAAAGTACTACTTGTTACTACGCACCGAACGTGAAAGTACTACATTAGTACTACATTAGAGATGTGTAGAAAGTTATGTATAAATATTATACATGTACACGAATTGTGACTCTAACAGTATGTTTAAATGTTTTTAAATATTGTGGACTTAAACAATTCGAAAGTATATATATACGAGTATATAGAATGGGGATCATGCATGGAATTTTTCTTTAAAAAATAACAGTTGTTTTTTATACATTTGGACACGCTGAACATGAAAAACGTGCTCAAAAACTCGATTTGATTTTAAAAACGCGAAACCACGCCATTGATATCGAACACTATAGAAACAGTATAATTTCTAAAATTTTCGTGCATTACATTTCTACCTACAAAAGTAAAATGGACAAAAATGAAACGGAAGCGTTTTACATCGTCAACATTAATTTATCATTGATGAAAAATAGGAAAGAAAATTCCACAGCCTGGGATCGAACCAGGAATCTTCTTCTCACCGTGCAGACCCGCCAACCAATTGCACCACTGTGGACATGGAAGCAATTAACGCTATCTATATGCGTATAGTCGCAGGTTGGGACTATATTTCCTACTGGCGTAATATTCGTTAAAGAATAATTATTGGATGTCCCAGCCTGCGAACTGGGTACTGCTCCAACCAACCCTAAAGGCATGTCCGCAGCGGCTCAATTGGTTGGCGCGTCTGCACGGTGAGCAGAAGGTTCCTGGTTCGATCCTAGGCTGTGGAATAAACGATAGCTTATAATTATCACAGTTGCTATTTGCTTATCCTATTTCTTTGGTTCGCCGTCAGTGTAAAGGCGGATTCACAAGCACATTTTTCACTTACAAGCACGAGAAACCTTTAGGCTTATTATCTTTAGTAATCGATACTTTCGAAAAAGAAATCGCGAGCAGTCGGTATCTCTCTCGGTGGTCCCGGTATCGCCCATCACTACCGTGAAAGCTGTCCCAAGGTAAAATAATTGACTGACGTACTGCAATTTGCAGTCTGCTAACCACGTGGGTGTGGATGGTAAATTGGACGTGCACTGTGATTGGTTGCTTTCGAAAATACCAACATATGGGCTGAAAAAGCCAATCATAACGCGCGTCCATTCAATACCACTTCCTTAGGGGCATTACGTCAAAGGTGACCTATGCATTACGTCATTCGACATTGAATTGAACACGTGAATGTTTTTTGTTTTTAAGATTCATCATAAAAATACCGCTATAAATTTAAAAAATATATAAAGTACTACAAAAGTACTACAATAACCTTAGGTACTACACATAGTACTACGCTCAACTTTTTGACTAAAAAAGTACTACGGTAGTACCAAAAGTACTACATCTGGCAACGCTGTGTGTGTTGCAGAGAAGACCCCGTTTGATGATCGGGCAGCTTTTATCACGTGATATAAACACAGCCTTCACTTCTTATCCTTATACGTTTTTTGATTGTTTGTGCTGCTATAAAAATGCATTTCAGCGCGGCCTCAGCTTATCACATATCTTGCGCGTGTGTTGCTAAGGGTAAAACAATTGTCAAGCAAATTAACTTATGGCCACAAATGTTATTTTATCCTGGTCAGTAGGAAACTGTGAAAAGGATAATGATGAACTTTTATTGCCAACTTGAATTCGAAGCAGTTGCAAAGTCTTCTTTTGACTCAGTTCCAATAACTCTAGACAATGGAAATCCAAATTTATTTGAAACAAATTCGGCTGCATGCGTTGCAGGTTTTTTAGCCAAAAAAAAAAAAAAATTCTTGAAAAAATGAATGCATTAACTGCAATTGATTTTTTTTTTTTCATCTTTTCCACGGTCTAATTTTTTGTGGTGTCTGCTTTTAAATCACTTTTAAAAAAGTAAGTGAATAAAAGTCATGTTAAAATAAACATTTGCTTTCTTTCTAAAATATATTAAAAATTACAGAATTTAAAAAAATTACCAGATTTCATTATAAAATAATGTTATGGAATAAAATAATTATACTTTCAATATAATAAACCGTGTCAGTAAATAAATGAGAAAATAAATGAACAATAATTTAATTTAGCATTTTAAAACTAAATAAAAAAACTTCAATGAATGCAGGTATAACAAAGCATTTGCTGCCCTCTTTGACATGGGCGAGAGCTTCTCTGCATACCATTTTCCCGCCAGGCTGTGGCGGCGCTAGGATCTACAAACTTACACTAAATCAAGTAGAGCTTTCATTCTTTTCCTTAACGTTCTTTGGCAGAGGTACCCGGCGTACTGAGCACATCGGTACGGGTCTGCGCGTGCTCTAAACGTTAATGAGATGGTGCGCGTGGAGGATGCACGTGAATGACGATTATTGAAAGGGCAGAACGGTCTCTAAATCAAAAGAATTTTATTATTCGTACGGAGCTTATTATTTATTACGATAACTTGAAAACTAATTAAATTTTTTACACTCTGTTTTCACCAATCCATTACTATGGGACAGAGCACGAACAGGTACGAACGTGAGATAGCCGGAATAGATACGTGCTCTAATGATACCCCCTTAACAATTTTCTATAACCAGATATGGCATGTAATATATCATACAAATCGTCACGACGTCTCATGAACGAATATATAAAAAAAATAGTGATAGCAGATATTGGTCTAGTGGCACGTGCACGTGTATTTCTCATGAATGAATATAACGCATAAATAACGATAGTGTGAATTGTTTAGTAGTACGTGTTTTAATGGTACCAAATGATACTGTTGAAACTTTCAATGCTAAGAAATGGCATATAATATATAAAACAACACGTAACAACGTATCACGGGGGAATATAACGAGTAAATAATGATAGTGGGAATTGGTTTAGTAGTACGTGCCCTAAAGGTACCAAATTGTACCATATGGTACTGCTTGAACATTTAATGCTATGGCATGTAATATATCAAACAACCCGTAACAACGTGTCATGAGTGAATATAACGCGTAAATAATGATAATGGGAATTGGTTAATAGCACGTGCCCTAATGGTATCATATGGTACAATATGTACTGTTGGACTTTCAATGCTAAGATATGGCATGTAATATATCAAACATCTCGTAACTACGTGTTATGAGTGAATATAACGCGTAAATAATGATAATGGGAATTGGTTTATTAGCACATATGGTACCGTTGGAACTTTCAATGCTAAGATATGGCGTGTAATATATCAACCAACTCCTTACGAGTTGTTAGACCTATTGTTATCCATAGCTTATTTGTATCAAGAGCATATTGCTGTTAGGCTTAATAGTATCTAAAACTAAATACTGTGAGACATATTGCTAATTAGTAGTAGTTAATCTCTTGCTTCAATAGTAGATGGTAACATAGAAGCACTTTAGCAATTGAATATGAAAAATAATATATGCTTACACATAATGCTTCACCAATTGAGGCTCACTTCTTTTAACATTGTGGGAATGTCTACAAATTAATAAAATTTTATTTGTTCAAATATTTAAAGAATAACTTCACTCTCCATTTAACCTTTTAGTTCTTCAAGATTATTTGTTTAAATTCTCTCTATACATTTGTTTACATAAATAGTAATTTACAATTTAGTTTTCATATTTATATAATTTTTCTAAAGTGTTTTAAAATGTTGGTTAATTCTACATTACCATGCACGATGCTATAACACGAAAATGTTCTCCCTTTATCCGCTTTGGCGGTAAAATCATTCTTGTTTAAATCTTTACTACAGAGATATTATGAAATATATTAATGTGTGGCAACAGATAACGCAACTATACTTCGCTCTCTTACCTAGCCATGTAATGGCCTAGTTTTTTTTTTCAGCGTTTTGAATGAAGACTAATGAATCCTAGTGTATTGGAATAAGCTCATTTCCATTACAATAAATATATTTGGTTCCACGTGACTCGATTTGGTTCCAAACAAGTCTTCTCGCTTCGAGATTTAACATGGTTCCAACGTAGGAATGGAATAAAATCGCTTTGTATAAGCCCAGTGTTTATAACACATTTAAGATGTGAAATTGTTTAGTTCCTCACTGCTCAAGAAGGAGCCAAAACAGCGATTTAGACTTCTATCGTTTTTCCAAAGAAAGAAAGATCCGCGAACGATGGCATTCTTTTGCTAAGTGATTAAAAGTGATTAAAAAGCGTTCTGATATTAATGTATAAATTATATAATGGTATTAAATGTCTTAATAATAATATAAATTACACAAATTATCTTAATAATTTAAGAGATGTCATTTTTACTGGCCGCCCGTTTCAACGTTACTAGTACGTATATTGCGTGGTTCCAATGTTTGGAACCAGCGATCCCATTTCCTAGGCTCTCGGCCCGTTCATCGCGCAAATGACGTCAGCTGTGACGTAGTCACTCGCACTCCCTTAATGTTGAGAACGCGAGAAGCTATGACAAACGAAAAGGAACGTGTGAATGATTCAAACGTAAACGAAAATTTACTTGCGGTATACGTCATTGCTGAAAAAAAAAACTGAAATATTAAAAAATTTTCTAACCTTTTTTCATGGGTTCATTTTCACTGAATGTTCACATTCAGAAATTGCAAAATTTCATCCAAAAGAAGCCCGAGCAACGTCGGGTAAATCAGCTAGTATACGATACATGTTATCTGGGATCGAAAAATATATAGCTGGGATGAAAAAATATACCAAGAACAGATGAAAGTATGTTCTGTTCCTGATATACAAAATATCAAATATTAAAAAAATAAGATAAAAATTAGTTTTTCAATTTGCAATTATATTTTTCAATTAATAAAAATAAAATGATACTCCTTTCTAAAAAATGATCTTTAAAATTTATGAATAAAAATTTGTTTTCTTGTTCCAAGCATTCTGATAAAAAAATCAAAAAAATGTGTTTTATGAATTGGAAATTAATTTCTTTAAATTAAAATATTTCTTTTTTTCTAATTTGTATGTTAAATAACTCCTGGTGGGTGGGGGTATACTCTGGGCTGTTACACCGGAAATGAAGGAACAATCCAAACAGTGGATTCCCAAAAGGCAAGGACCATCACAGAAATGAAAATGTTCTGGAAATGCTGGGAAGTTGATCGTGGCAATTTTATTCCGTTCCACTGGCCATGTCTGCACTTTAGTGCTTGAAAACAAAAAGACAATTACAGCAGAGTGGTATGTGGCAACCTGCATCCAAAAGTCTTAGAAAAATGGAAGGTGAAGTGTCCGAAGTCCGTTACAAAAGGTTTGTTGTGGCATCATGTCAACGCCCTAGCACGTGCTGTCATTAATTAACGGAGTTTTTCTGTGAAAATCGGTTCAGTATGTTGATGCACCCCCCCCCCCCTCCCTCACTATTCTTCAGGCTTGGCATCTTGCGACTTCTTTTTGTTCCCCAGAATAAAGAGGAAGCCAGGGGGTTCCATTTCGACTGTGACGATGACGTCCTAGCAGCGTACAACGACTACATTTTGGAGCTCACTGCCAGAGGCGTAGTAAAATACTCCTAATCAGTCCTGGGCCCTGGTTCGACTGAACCGCTTGGTAGCTACGCCCCTGCTCACTGCTCAGGACTGGCAAAAACGCAGGTCTGACTGTTTCAGGAGGATGAAACTACAGCAGAGGAAGAGTACTTCGAAAAGAATGGCCTTCGTAAGATGCGTGCAGCGTTTCTGGCTAAAAGCTTTTAGAGTATCCCTCGTATGCTGCAATTCGGCCAAAGAGGGTCTAATAAAATATTAAACCAAGAGCTCATAAGGGCGCTTATGAGCTCTTGATTAAACAGATATTTCTCGTTTGCTTCGCCAAACTATGAATATTCACATATCTAAAAATTTATGACAGCTACTCAAACTCTTAAGTTCGCAAAAAGGGATTCATTTAAACTGTGTGTTTAACATTTTATATATTAATATTAATTTATTATTATTCCTGATTACTTTGCTGCAACTTTTTATTGGCATAAACAAATTCAAATTTTTTATTTCATTTTACTCAGTCCAATGTTATGTTTTCAAGGGCCTCCCTCGTTACAACAAAGGACGTCATTTATCTATGGTCCGTTGGAGCGCGATGAATTCGTTAGCAATTTCAACCGCTAGGCGCGCTACGCTCTTGATGTGTCATGAAGATGGCGTTACTCAAATGAGTCGTTTGAACGTTGGCCACGGTCATGACTGAGAACCACACCTAGTTGTTGTAAATATGTGTGAAGTATTTCGTTTTCTGCTTATAAGTTTAATATTAGCGATCTACTGTTCAATAGGATATGGTAAGCTCGTATTTTAAGGCGTGTTATTTTATTCCAGCGATATTTTATTCTTTGCTTTTAAACTTTTGTACTTTCCGAAGTTTGTTAGCGACATTGAATTTCATTTATTTGTTGTTAATAATTAAAAAGTGATGATCATGTTTTAAGATTGACAGTAGTAATCAGAGATTGAACAAATGATATACAATAATAGATCAAATAATAAGGTATAGATGAACAAACGTCTTTAATCTCCCGTTTCCTTGCCTAGGCCAATTTTCCTATTCAAATCCTTCCGTCCGATGGTGTACAATTGGTGAGTCGGAGCAGCGTAAATGTAAGGACTGGTCGATGGCGATTACGAAATCGGCAGAAATCTCCGTTAACCTGACATGTGTTATGGCCAGAAGTAAAGACGAATGCCTTACCTTCCTCGAGGATGAGAAGGCCGATTTAGTTGCAGTAGATGCGGGCGAAGTATTTCTAGGAGGACGCTATCACAGTTTGGTTCCCATCATGTCCGAGAGATATGGCACTGGTGAGACAGCTTTTTGTTTGCTTACATTTTATTATTTTCAATAAGTGACCCAAGAGAATTATTTCTATAGGAGTATTCTTTCTCCAAATTATTTTCTTTGCAGCGTAGTAAATATAATAAACTTTTCATTTTTTTCTGTACATGGATGTTTACAGCTACATTCTAATTTGAACCTAAATCAGAATATTGAGAAATCTGTGAATTTCACACATTCCGTAATTTAAGGGGGGGAAATTCCAAGTGTATTGGTCCAACCTTTTTTCTTGATCTGTCAATTTTACTTTCTAATTATAAAATAAATTTACTAAGTTCATATATCGAATTATAATTTCTGTCTGAGTATTAACATCATAAAATCTATCTGATTTTGTTTATGATTACACTTGAACCATTTATTATGAAGATTGGATAAGTGTCTACTTTTGGAAGAAAAAAAAATTGAGAAAAGAAATAATTTAGATATAATTTAGTATTATGTAAAAAGTAAAAACTGAACAAATAAATGAAAATATCTCCTTTTCACAAAATCTAATTTTCGTTGGCTTTCTTTGTAGAAAAGAGGTATAGCTGAGTCTCGTTATTACGAAACCAGTTTATTCGGAAATAAAGTTTAAGGCCCTTTGAAAGAGATTTAAAACTGCTAGCAAGAATATCAAAATCTTTTCTATTTCTCACTTGAAAATGATCTGTTAGAAAAACCTCAGAATTTTTGGAGCCATGCAAATAAATTGCTTGGAAGAAAATCCGCGATCTCTACTCCATTGGATCGGATTCAGTAGATATTTTGAAATTAATATAGGAAACGATTTGGCCTGGATGCTAATGTCACGCTACTACAAAATTATTGGAAAAGAACAGATTTTATATTCCTCGTATCTTTGAGGCTGATATTATTAGGATTGCTTCCACTCTCTCAATGTCTAAATCGGCTGACCATCAAAGTATTCCAGATTATATATACAAAGCCCTTTGTACACCATTCTGTATTCTTTTTAATCGTTCCTTGAAGGACGGTATTTATACTTCCGCATGGAAAGCGGTTAAAATTCAACCTATCCCGAAAGTTTTTAATCCAACTATACTGTCTGACTTTAGATCCATTGCAATTATTTCTTTTCCTGCTAAGATTGTTGAATCTATAGTTGCTTTACAATTATCCCATTTTATCAATGCTTATCTTCCTGAATACTAGCATGGTTTCTTTCAACATTGATTCACAATGACGAATCTTTCTGAACTAGCATACTATTTTGCTGTTAACCTAGATAGTAGAAAGTTGATACGGTATATTTGGATTATAGTAAAGTTTTTGATAGTGTGAATACGAAATTATTAATTGGGAAGTTAACCATTATTGGATTTGCAGGCAATTTGATTAACTGGATGTCCTCTTTTCTTTCAAAGAGATCATTTTTTTATCCATTCGAGTACAAATGTCTCTAAAAGAAGTGTGATTTTGAGTGGAATTCCCTAGGGCTCTCCTTTGGGCTCTGTTCTTTTTAATATCTTTATAGCCAATGTTACTCTCTATTGCTTCCATCCTAAAGTTAACCTTCTCTTTTATGCTGACTTCTTATAAATGTATACATGTACAAATATTTCAAGTTAGAATGATTATATTATTTTGCAACATACTTTAAATTTAATTTATCATTGGCAGTTGGTGAATGGTTTAACTATTAATGGGTTAAAATCATTTCATGTACCTTTCTCACGCATGACTCCAGATTTGTTTTTAATTATACCATTAGAAATTATACCATTACTGTTGGCACGCCATGAGAAGGCTGCTGCGTTGCTTAATGTGCTCATGTGGTGTCACTGCAGTTGCATATGTATCTATTCAGTGCTGGGGGTCAAAGAGCCAAATTTGAGTCATCCATGATTCAAGGATGTAAACAATAGGACGATTTTCTTCTCTTACTTTTTTCAAATTACTCTGTTATCTACCTCTCCATGCAAACGTTTTCATTTGTTTAGAAACACCGCCAAAACTCATTTTTGCGCTATTTGATTTTAGCGCTTTTCCTCCCATCATAACTATAAACTGATCTGCACCTACAGCGACACCATACGAGAACATTCAGCAACTCGGTGGTCTTCTCGTGGCGTGTGGACAGTAAATCAGAAATTAAGGATGTTGGAGTTTATTTCCAAGATAACTTTTCTTTTAGCAAACATAAGGACTGTATTATCTCTGAGATCAGTCATAGAGAATTGGGACAATTAAGAGATTAACAAATTTTTACAATAGCTCCCTGACATTTAAAGGGCAAATGACATCAAAAATATCGCTATCAAGATAATAAACAATCAGAAAGAATGCAACATAAAAATAAGAAAACAACAAGTTTTTATGGAAAAAGTTACACATTTTTTAAGCTAAGGCAACAAATAAGCGAAGGCAACAATTTTTTTTTTTTTTTTTTTTCTATTTTTATATATATTTTATATGTATTTTCAACAATCCGGTTTTGGGTTCTAGCCTGTTGGGGGGGCAACACGGGGCTTTACCCTTCGGTTTATCTGGTAGGTTTTCCCCTGTTTTTTTTTTTTGTTTTTTTTGCTCCTGTCTATTCAATGTCTATATAAAATTAGTCTTTAATACATTTTTTTTATTAATCTAATTCTGTATAATACGAATAAAATGAAGAAATTCATACCAAAAAAGAGACCTTTATACGAAAAAGATCTTTATTGGTTATTAAAAAAAATCTGATTGGTTTTTTAGTCTAAATAAACAGGGAGATATGTGCTCTTCCATGCAAGCGAATTCCGATAGGTTCTTTGAATGTTTTCATTGTTTATATAAACATGAGGATGATGACAAACGAACAGAAAGATCTGTGCCATCTAACAAGCGTATGTTGTCTACGCTAGATGAAATGAAGTCATATCCTTTTTGGCAATAACATTCTATCAGACCACTTAAATTTGTATAATTTTGTGAATAATGCTATTACAAGCTAGTTTATTCGTTCATATTACAAACAAACTTCAGAAACCAAGCATTTTATCTGAAATAAACGAATGGCGATAATTTTTAACAATCTGGTCTAAGGCTTGATTCATAACTCTGCAACGTCGAGTATTTCATTTCATTATCTGATAATATGAACCCATCAAAAACATTTAATGTGAAAACTGTAGCCAAGTCTCGTAACTCTTTACTTGTAAAAAGTTGTGATATCTCGTGTAGAACAAAGTATAGTGCTCTTTCTTATTAACTCTGACATTTACATTTACAAATCATTCTGGTCATTACATCTTTACTTGAAGAACATTTGTGATTTGGCAACTAAACAGGACGAGAAGGTGACGGCTGTTGCTCACGTTTTAACATTGACATTTATTAATAAAGGATAAAATAATATTTACATGGGAAATGAATGTATATACAGTATATTTATAGTGTGGACTTAATTTTTTACATAACATATAATGTAATAACTTCCTTGGGCTACGTATTTAACCAAGTCACAAACGGTCTTTAACTAAAGATGTAATGACTGAAATGATTTGTAATTGTCAGTGTTTGTGTTGATAAGAAAGAGCACTAGACTTGGTTCTACATGAGATCTCACAACATTTTACAGGTTAAGAGTTGCAAGACTTGGATACGGTTTTTACATGAAGTGTTTTTGATGGGATTTCACTTCTTTTTATAAGTAGAATGGAACCTCGATTATTCTTCTCCCGATTTACCGTCTGTATCGCTTAACCGTCAGACTGCCCACTCCGCATATGCTCACACTATTATACTGTTGTACTGCCTTGCCTTGTTGTTGTCTTGTGTTCAAAAACAATGAGTGAAAAGTATAAGCGTGTTGTGCTTGATTTGTCTCAAAACTTCCAATTGTGCTTGATCATTAAGCATGTACGAAAGGGAGAAAGTGCAGTTTCTACGAAAAATACGAAAAACAGGTAGTCCAGGTGATATACCAGAGCATCTAACTCTTCTAGTTACCACTGAGGAGCATCACCAAATAATTTAGATCTTTAAAACATTCAAAATCGAAAGATTCCAATAAAATTAGCAAATAAAATTTGCGATAAGAATTTTCTTAGAAGTTCTCTTTCCACACTTTGTTTCCAACAATAGTAAGTTTATTTTAGCATTGTGCCAATAAATGGTGTAGGCCAAACAACTGAATGATATTAAGAGAGATGCCCACAAAATCGAAAGCCATGTCTCGAAAATGCAGCTTTCTAACGGCAAAGTGACAATGAGGAAGACAATGAAAAAAATTCATCACTAGGGCAGCTGGACACGGTCATTTTTCAGTGGTTCATTCAAGCTCGTTCTGAATATGTCCCCCTTTCAGGGCATTCAGGGGAAGGCAATGGCACTACACACAAAATAATAAAAGGTGATCCTTTCTTTCACCCAAGTATTGGTTGACTATACAGATTTAAAATATATCTTCACGGAATTCGCCAGTTGGGTATTTCAGGTGAAAAATTGAGTTCGGACAGTGCCATCGTTGTGGATTATCAAAAAGAATTTTTAAACATGGTTAACGCCTAGAAGTTGATATCAGAACAGGTTTATAACTTTCTCTGGAATGCAGTGAAGAATGAATCACTTAGGAGAAATTATACAATTTGATAATTTTTGTGACCAGGGTTCTCCCCAGGCCCTTTTGAACGGGCGCGCCGCCCGGCTGATTTTGGTGACCGCCCGGCTGAATATACGAAAAACTGCACACCACTGCATAATATTTTATTTTTTTTTAATATATGACCGCCCGGTTATTTTATCTTTTCACCCACCTGATAAAATTTTTTGGGGAGAACACTGGTGACCTAAGTGAAATGAAAATAAAGTATGGTAGAACTCATTGAAGAATCTCACAAGGCCTATGAAAAAATATATCAAAAGTTAAAAAAAAAAAAAAATGAATCTGTGAACTTTGGTATGCCGTCCCAACTCTAGCTTTAAATCTCACTAGAAAGTTTAAAAAGGCATTAAAAAGAATAAAGAATAAACTTAGATCCAGATACACAAAAGCATTATTATCAGTGATGACATACAGTAACGATGTCTATAAATTTAGCAGGATTATGATTTGTCGTAAGTACAATTTGCAGTAGGTAATGACGAAAAAATTCATCTGATTCCAGAATACAGAAACGACATACTTGTTTGCTTGAAAACAACCGATAAGAATCCAGACTACAGGGCAATAAGGAAAATAGAGAAACATCAAAAGCAAAGTTTCGAATGAAAGCTTCGTCATCCCTGCACTTCAGCATAGAACTTATTTGGATACCACAATCATTATGCAAGCTGGACCATCTCTTGCATTTATTGGTTTAAATGTGAAAGATAATTGCATCATTACTTCACTGATCAGAGGGTAATAAGTCAATCATTTCTAACAGTATGTCCACCACGATACCATTCTTGACTTATTTCAGGTTATGGGGTACTTAAAGGAGCTTGTTTATCAAAGTGATGTCCCCAACTTAGCTGCTTTAAAAGAACAAAATATGTACAAATTGCATCCAAATTGATTACATTCTGCCATTGAGAGCATTCTTCATCAAATGGAGGGAGATGGAGGGTTCTTATTGTAAACTCTACTTAATTTTGCTCAACATATCGGTTATCAGCACAAAGCAATGAATGCAGCACTTCAGTGTAACATTTCTTAAGTTACATGGTAGCCCATGGGCAGCTAAATCTTATTGCATCTGTTTTTGTCACACAAAATTGCAAATTGCAAATAAATCTTTGCACTTTGTTTCTTAACTTCTGTGACTCTCCTGCACTTTTCACATACCATAGTTTCAAGGATTTATTGAGAGTGAGTCAAGCAGCAAAAAACATGCAGCCATCGTGTTTCCTGTAGACAGAAAACCCTTGTTGAAGAAAGAGGCCAGAGGGGAATGTCAAGACTTGTGCATGAAAACAGAAAGGCAACAATCACACAAATTACTGCTCATTACAACTCAGCAGCACGAGGATTGGATCATTGAGGATTGGAAAAATTGGTCAGACGAATTTAGGTTCTTGCTGCATAATGTTGATGGAAGGCTTAGAATATAGCAAAAACAACATAAAGCTGTGGACTCCCCCATGTCTAGTGTGGACTTTGCAAGGTGGTGGAGGTGGAGTAATGGTTTGGGGAATGTGTTTTTGACATGAATTGGGTCCTCTAATATCTGTAGATGGTCGTTCAAACAGGAGCCCGACAATTGGGTGAACGACAATTCGGTGGACGTCAATTCGGTGGACGACAATTCGGTGGAAATGCAAATTCGATCGAGATTTTTAAATCATCAAAGAATTTTAGGTAATTAACTCATTGTTTGTTTATAATTGATACATTTTTATTGCAATTACAAATCAACTAGTTGTTACTTGCGGCTTCACCCGCCCATGCCATCTGTTGAGGGGAATTACAAAGCAAAAGCAGATAATTTTAAATGAAAACCCCAGAAAGTGGGGAAGGGGGGAGGGTCGTAGGGGGCTGATTTTTGGTGATAGAGCAGGTCCTTTATTGATAAGCCTGCCCTGAAAATTTCAAGTCGCTAGCTCAAACCGTCTAGGAGGAGATAGAATTACAGATAAATAAATAAATACACGCAAGAGTTTTAGTATATTAGATTTGCTTCATTCATTTTATGTCGAAGTTACTTTTTATGCGGGAATCTTTTATTATTTATTAGTTTATAATAATGAGCTTATTTCTTTATTATTTCTTAATTTATTAAATCATTGTGTGTAATATGTGCAACATTTTCTATTTAGCTTTATTGCTAAGAATTCCATTCTTCAATTAAAAATACTGTAATTCTTAAATTACTACTTAAGCTCGTTAAAATAGGCACAATAAGAATTGGGTATAAATAGATATGTTATTTGACATTAATAAAGCACGGTGACACCCCCTCCCCTACAGTCTGGTTTAATATAAAAAGACAGTTGGAGAGAAGGACAGAGGGTAGAGTTCATTTCATTTTTAGGTTGAAAGGGTTGATCCCTAATACAACTACTTCCCCCTCCAGCTTTTTAAGAGAATTTTGTTTCCCTTCTCATATAAACAAAGATTTAAAGTGACTGTCTTAAAAGTTGAAGTTATAATACAAAAATATTACAAGTAAAATATAGCTATACAAAAAATATAAATAAATTGCGGGAAAAATATATACAAAAACAAAATAATTACAGATAAAATATACAAGTAATACAAATGAAATTGTAACAACAAAAATATATAAGATATAATAAAAATCAAATAATTTATTCTTCATCTCTTTTTTTAAATACTAACGAAAAGAAAAAATATTGCATCAAGAAAATTTGTTCAGTTATATGTTCCTCTCAGTTTTTGAAATGATTTCCAAAATTCTGTACAAATTTCATGTGTGTTGAGTTTTTAATCCTGTTAACCTTTTGGGGGATGATGGGAGAGAAGCTAAAATTTAATGGGAGTCAAATGATTATATTAATGCCTTCAACCCAAAAACAAAATGAAGTCTACCCACTTTCCCAAAGCTGTATTTTGTTTTTGTATATTTTTTCTGTAATTTATTTATATTTTTTGTATATATTTTACTAGTAATATTTTTATATTATAACTTCAACTTGCCTGTACACTTTTAAGACAGTCATTTTAATTCTCTTATGGGAAACGTAATTTTCTCTTAAAAAGCTGGAGGGGGAAGTAGTTATATTAGGGATCAACCCTTTCAACCTAAAAATGAAACGAACTCTACCCTCTGTCCTTCCCTCCAACTGTCTTTTTATATTAAACCAGACTGTAGGGGAGGGGGTGTCACCGTGCTTTATTAATGTCAAATAACATATCTATTTACCCAATTCTTATTGTGCCTATTTTAACGAGCTTAAGTAGTAATTTAAGAATTATAGTATTTTTAATTGAATAATGGAACTCTTAGCAAGAAAACAAAATAGAAAATGTTACACTTTTTACAAAATGATTTAACAAATTATTTAATAAAGAAATAATCTCATTTATTTATAAGCTAATAAATAATAAATAAAAAATTTTCGCTTATAAAGTGACTTCGACCTAAAATGAATGAAGCAAATTGCTTTGTAATTGCAATAAAGGTGTGTCAATTATAAACAATTAGTGAGTTAAATACTCAAATTCTTCGGTGATTTAAAAATCTCGATCAAATTTGCATTTCCACCGAATTGTCGTCCATCCAATTGACATTCACCAAATTGTCGCATCCACCCAATTGACGTCCACCGAATTGTCACATCCACCGAATTGACATTCACCAAATTGTCGCGTCCACCAAATTGACGTTCACCCAATTGTTGTCCACCGAATTGTCATCCACCCAATTGTCGTAGACCCCGTTTGAGCACAGTTTATCTGCATGCAGATCAAGTTCACCCCTTCATGCACTTAGTTTATCTGCATGCAGATGGCTGGATAACTCACCAGCACAGAGGGCCAGAATTACAATGGATTGGTTCTACAAATATGACAGTGATGCAGTGGCCAGATCAGTGCCCAGATTTCAACCCCATTGAACATCTTTGGGATAAGCTGGAAAGGACCGTTCGCGCCTTGCCTACACTTCCATCAAATCTCCGGGAATTGTGTGAAGTTCTCATGTCTGCATGGGCAACATTCCTGTTGAATGCTTTTAGTGTCTCGTTGAATCCATGCCCAAATCCAGGCGTGTTTGAGGGCTAATGAAGGTTCAACACGCTACCAGACAGTTGTACCTAATAAATTGGCAGCTCAGTGTAGTAATGTATTTTATTAAATATTGATATTCGCCTCTTTATCTTGGTGAGCCCAAGAAAAATGTGATTATTACCACCGCGGAAATGAGACGAATAGCATGAGCCTTTGGTTTTTGGACGCAGAATTCTAAATGCTTCCCATTTAATTATAAAATGCTTTTTTATGGTAAATAACAGAATGCATCTTTTTCTTTCCTTGTTTTGCACATCAGCTTTATTATTTTTTGGTAATTGGTTACATTATATCAAATATCAAAAATATTTCAATATTTTGATTATGTGTATAACTTGACAAATGGTATTGGTATTTTTTTGTTTGAAAAAATCATCTGGCACATCACTGAAGAGCAAAAAACTTATTTAAAAAAATTATTTTTCTGTTTTATATATTCTCCTTTTATCACTTCCTTTTTTAATGTATTAAAACTTTCTAATTAATCACAAACCTTCTCCTTCCATCTCATATCCTTCCTCCTGTTTCTCCTTTTACTTCAGTTTAATCTTTCATATGATAAAGAGTTAAGTTTCAGGTTTAAAGTTAAAGCATAAAAAATTGGCTATCTTTTGATTTAGCTTATATGGATTTGATTGCTTTGCCACTAAAAATGACAATCAAAATATTAAAACAAAATATGAAATACCATATTCGGATATATACGAGAGAACGAGACACAAAAACCCTGGAATATAATAAAAGTTATTAATTAAAAAATAAAAAGCAAATAAATAGTAATTAATAAAAAATAAAAAAATTTAAAAATACCATATTACTGTATAATACATGTACTTAACTTTTGCCCCCTTATCTAAGAAAGCAATAATTAATATGTTTATGTACAAAATGTTCTATGCACCATAATATTAAAACTATTAAAGTGAGTCCATTTTCATTAAATTTTAAGGTTACATTCAAATTATCAGTCCTATC
Source organism: Rhysida immarginata (assembly GCA_023313115.1). Taxonomy (NCBI): domain Eukaryota; kingdom Metazoa; phylum Arthropoda; class Chilopoda; order Scolopendromorpha; family Scolopendridae; genus Rhysida; species Rhysida immarginata. The sequence continues at coordinate 22,180 of JAHWFO010055276.1, read as the reverse complement.
AAATTGATGCAGTGGGCTTCAACTCTGGTAATATTACAGTTAACATAATCAGTACTATTAAAATGATTGGCGTGGAACTAAATATGAAGTGAATTTAAAAACCATTTGGAATTCTTTTCATAGGCTTGTTACTTATTCATTAATTCTAGAGAGTGACACTTACTTTAAGTACATGTACACTTTAGGTCATTGTTAAGTGCATACATTATGTAGATTGGCTCCACTATTATTAGAATTTGAAGATGAACACAATGTTGACTTTCAACAAGGATTTTTTTTGCATATTTAGTTTCAGTCTTTATGTAAAAGCAGAGAAATATTTACAAATATACAATAATTTACCAATCTTTTACAATATTTACTTATTAATTCCTCAGGTGTAGTCTTATTAATTACGATATTATTTGAAAAAATGGAAGGAAAAATTCTGCAACCTGGATTTGAACCAGGAACCACGAGTATCACACTCAACGTTTCTACCAATTGGGCTATCGCAGACACTGTATAGCTTGTGAACCGGGTGGCTGCTCTACCATTGGACTTTTATCTTGACTACTTGGTAGTCTTTAAGACACTTAGTGACAGCATGGCTGTACAGTGTCTGCTATAACCCAATTGGTAAAGGGATCGTGTGTGATACTCATGGTTCCTTGTTCGAATCCCGGTCACAGAATTTTTCCTACCATTTTTTCAAATACCGTATTTGTTCTACTATAATGCACATCTTGTATAATGCATTTCCACTTTCAGAACCCCAAAAACCAGTAAAAATTTTATCCTCTTGCATAATGCGGTCTTCATTTTTGACTTGTCACGAGAAATAAAATATGCCTGAATATATAGAAAAAATCTTATATTTTTTACCACTATAAACATGTACACATTTATTATTTATTTCATGCCTTTTAAATGGGTATGCAACATGATTGGAAAAAAATAGTAGGACAAAACGCAACTATGCATTTTGAAATGTTCATTTAGGCTTTTTATCCCATGGTCTTGTATTATTAAATAAAATCAATAAACATTAATGAGGCAGATCTACATTTAAACAGTTTTATTTCATTTATGATTTTATTTAATATGAGATAATTTTAATACAACACTAAAAAATATAAATAGTCATGGACGGAAGTTCATCAGGATTTCGTCAGATCGAGGCAGGACAGGATGCAACTTTGCCATTTTTTTGAGAAGTTATTTTCAAATTAGCTTTTGGGTTGGGAAATTCAAATAAAGAGTGAATTAATTGGGATAAAATCACCTAGCACGGCTAATCACTGGATCATTATGTGAAGCAAGATCTTACCCCCCCCCTCCCCTCCCCATGCTTCGGAGGGCACATTAAGCCATCATTCCTGGCTGCTACTACCACCTTGTAGCAATCGCAAAAAGCTGGCAGAAGCTCAAAAATGCATCCCCCAACTCGTCTGGTCATCATGGGAGATTAGACCAAATACCCCTATCCCCCGGAGGGGAAGCCTATGTCCTGCAGTGGACTGAGACAGGCTGAATATTTATCCTTTTTTTTAAATAATGAACTGTACATTATAAATTCTCATTTTCAATAGATTGTCTGTTAATTCTGCTCAGCCAGCCAGGAGGCCGAGAGGGCTAGGGCATAGGCTTTCTAGTTCTCGAGTCCACCTGGTCGTGGGTTTGAATCCCACCGTGGTCATGGATTTTTGTGTTTGTCCCGGGCTGCGTACAGATATAACTTGTGTAAAAGGCGCAAATGACCTTGATAGTCGACGCCAAAATTTCTAATAAACCAACCTAATTCTGCTTGATATCTATTCATTGTGGCAGCCTTTTTTATGTGAACAATTCCACCTCAAATCTGTCTTTAGTCATGGAATTGTCAAAGCTCTGTCAATCTGAAAAATAAATATGGGAAGCTTTGGCTCCAACAATGTATAAAGATTTCAGTTTGCGTGAATTTTCTATATATTTCGAAATTTAATTTGATGATTCTGACGACATGAAAGGAATGGAACCATTGTTTTCCTTTTCCATGGTGAACTTGCTTGAAGGGTAGAAGCCATTGATTTGTTACAAAAATGTATCCAGGTCGCATCTGTAGGTGTCAAGAATCACACATATGTATCGACGTATTGCAACCACACTGAAGGGAAATAGGAAGTTTAATTTGATTTTCAAATTTATGCATGAAAATCTCAACTAAGATGGGGCTGAGACAGCTAATCACAGGGTTGCCCAAATATATACTATAATGTTGATGATTAAACCAGAAGAAATTATTGTGGATGCATAGTCTTGTGAGAATAAGAATTTCAGTAGCAATTGGATCTTCTCTCTCAAAACTTTTTCCAAGAAAATCAAGAAAATGTTATTAATTAGAAAAATAAATGGAAAAATTCTGCGACCTGATCGAACCAGGAACCTCGACTGTCATGATTGACGCCTCTACCAATTGGGCTATCGCAGACACTTGTACAATTGGTAGAGGCGTCGACCATGGCAGTCGAGGTTCCTGGTTCAAATTCAGGTCACAGAATTTTTCCATCCATTTTTCTAATTAATATCATTTACCTGATGTTTGGAGTTAGCTCCAGTTTAATTTCTTTATTTCCTAAGAAGATCAAGCAAGGTTTCTTGTGTGGAGAGCTGAAAAAAGGGGAAACAACATCGAAGGAAACTAATAACTGTCGGAGCCAAAAATTTTCCACTTTCATTTTTCAGATTGACAGAGCTTTGACAATTCCGATGACCAAAGACAGATTTGAGGCAGAAATTCTTCACATGAAAAAGACTGCCACACTGAACATATATCAAGCAGAATTAATAGCTGATCTATTGAAAAAGAGAATTTTTCAAAAGAGGATTAAAGAACCCACAGGATTGTCCAACTCCAAGAAAAATAAAAACATTCCTACTGGTCACGAAGAATAAAAATTTGTCCAAAGGACTACAAGGAATCTTTAAAAATATGATTTGACTTTGGCCTGTAGGAATCGAAATTCCATGAAGTTTCTCTTGAGCAAACCCAAAAGACAAGACTCCTCCAATAGTGCAATCCAGAATCTATGAGATTCAATGTAATAATTGTGAATTAGTCTATCAAGGTAAATCCAAACATAACGTGGAAACCAGATATAAGTATCATTAGGGCCATACTAGATTTGGATGCCCAGATAGATCGGCTGTGGCGAAACATCTCTGTCAACAAACAATGGCATCAACAAACAAAGTGTCCAGTGTCTGTAATGAGTAGACAAAAAATATCTTAAAGAATAAATCATTAGATGGTCAGTGAGGGTTTTAATGGTACGCCTACCTCAGCTGTTCGAATTAATGATGAAAAAATTATTCATCATTAAAAAATATCTACTGGATGTATTTGAAACCTTAAAAATCGTTGGGGGTGGGGGGCACACCCAAATTTACTAATTAATAGAAACCGTGGACTAATTAATGATTCCAGGCTTTTCGATTTAGTCACCTGGACCAGACACGAGTAACTTGTATCTTTTTGGCGTTTTCTTTTGTTAATTTTACTTTGTTTTTTAATAGGCTACTGTTGCCCTGTTTTTCTATTGGATACACTTTTATACCTTTTTTTATTCTGTTTTATGTGGCTTCCGTTTTTGGCTTTTTTTATTTGATTGGCTGTTGTGTTTTGAATTTTTCGAAAATTTTCTTATACAATGTCTGATCAGCAAAACATATTCATAAATGATTTGACAAGGCTTTGGAAATAACAGGTATGCATGATACCTGTTTCTTTTATTGCTACTAGTATATCTTTTAACTACCATTGTTGTTGTCTTACAGAAAATTGAAATAGGTAATGTGTGAAAATTAAATATCATAATTGAAGTTCTTTGCATATTATCTGTTAATCTTAAATTGTTTTATGTTGAGATGCTTTTTAATATAACATTTTATTTTGATATTAATTTGGGTTTCATTTATGTTTTAATTATTTCATATAGGCGCTGATGCCCGATATTATGCTGTAGCAGTTGTTAAACGAGGTTCAGACATTCGCTCCCTTGAGCAATTACAAGAAAGGCGTGTATGTTTTTCTGGAGTTGGTGAAATGGCCGGCTGGGTGTTGCCTGTTACAAGGCTGATGCAGGAGCATATTTTACAAGTTGCTGATTGCAATAATCCCATTAAATCAGTGGCTGCCTTTTTTGGCCCAAGTTGTGCAGTAAATTCCTTGAATGATAAACACAACCCTATTGGTAAATAATATTATGCAGTTTGCTCTCCTTGATTCTACATGTTCAATTTAAAATCCATCATTGATTACTAAATTAATTATAAATTATTCTTATTTCTCAGGTGACAATCCATATCGATTATGTGATATCTGTAGTGGTATAGGCAAAAAGAAGTGCACTGGTCTCGATCCATATGCCGGTTATTCTGGTGCTTTCACCTGCTTGGCCAAAGGTGCTGGAGAAATAGCATTTTTAAAGCATACAACCGTAGAAGAAATGACAAAAGATCCATACGGCTCTTACAAGAAAGCTGATTTTGAACTTTTATGTCCTTCTGGGACTCGAATGCCTATTGATAGTTTTAATAACTGCAATTGGGGAGTTGTTCCAGGAAATGCCATCATCACGTCTTCCGCAAAGGCACCGGAAATGCGTCATCGTTATCAACATTTTCTAAAGGTATTAAGAGGAAATTCTTTAACTACATATGTGTACAAAAGTTTATATGTTATGCTAAGAAATATAAAGTAATAAAATATGAACCAGTGTTTTTCATTAAAATTAAATATTGAGAAATTGCCTTAATATTTTTGTTTATGACAATAAAAAGCTAAGATATTTCTAAGTCTGAAAAAATATATTGAAAAATAAATGCATTTTATTAACTATCATTCTTTTTTGTTATTTAAAGCATAGGTATTTAATTGTAGCCATAACTTTTCACAACCTATTATATAACTTCAGCACATGCAAATTTTATATAATAAAACACTTGCCTAATACTTGCATGTGTTAAAGTGCATAATTTTGTATAACTTTCTTCTTTTATTCTGCTTTAATAAATTAGAATATGAATTTTAGAAACATTCTGCATCTATGAAAATGTTTCACTGTAAATTCACTTGGGTTTTTTGCTTTACTCTTATAGAAATCGGTCCAGATATTTTCGACAAATCCGAATGCACCTTTGCCTCATCCGAATCTGCCATTACCAGACAACCTTCCCTTTGCTTTGTTTCAATCTTTTGGACGTTATGGATACAGTTACAATTTGTTGTTCTCTGACTTGGCAACACGATTGGACCCCCTTGATGATTTACGGCAAACATTTATGGATTATCTTGGTATTCAGATATTGTTTTGTCATGTCATTATTATCTTTGGGATTGGTACCTTTTATTCGATTTTGACAAAATTACATCATAAATTTAGTATAAGATTGGATATTTTAGTTGTTGATATTGGATGCAAATACGAGAGTTGCTTCTTTATTAATTACGTACATTCTTCAATCCGATGCAAAAGAGATACCTCTATGAAACGTTTACAATCCTCAACAGTGTGTAGAACCCATTAGCGACGTGGAAGTCGTAGTATTAGGTACAGTCAATAAATAATGAAAATAATTATCTATTATTTCATATAAACTCATTTTGTGATGTTTACATTTTAATGAACAATAGTAAAAGCGATAAATTTTTTCATGAAAATTTTTTTTAATTCCTGCTTCGTGGCTCCAGCCGTTATTTTTGGCAAAGGATATTTTGCAATAATTATTTAACAAAACTCAAAGAATTGTTCGCAGTTTTTTAGGCATTTATTTTATTGTGATACTAGTCGCAGAATGCCTTGCTCATATAAATCCTTTGGCTGCTGTTTGAACCGTTTGCGCACGCACTCTTCGACTTCGTCATATGTTAGAAATCATTGTCCCCGCAGTGCTGTTTTTGAGTTCACTGAAGATTTGGAAGTTAGATGGGGACAGATCTGGACTTTAGGGAAGGTGGCTCAGGACTTCCCACTTGAACTTCTGCAGAGATTCCTTTGTTGCATTGGCTGTGTATGGTCTAGTGTGGTCATGCAACAGGATGGCACCACATGAAAGTTTATAGGGACATTTCAATTTGATTGCCTTTCCAAGCTTCCAGATCTGTCTTCATGTTACCTCCTTGTCTTTGGCGAGCTCAAAAAAGCACTGCAGGGACAATGGTTTCAAACGGACGATTAAGCCAAGGAGTCGGATATCTACAAGCATGGCATTCTGTGACTAGTGTCACAATGGAATAAACGCCTAAATAATTGCAGACAATACTATTAAATTTCATTAAATAATTACTCTGAAATATCTGCAGAGCTTCGGGAACATTTGGAATTGGATGCCACAATTCTCCATCATCTTTGCATTGCTTGGTTTTGATGCACTTTTGACTTTCATGGAGGCCTGTAATGGCAATATTGGTTCGATTAGTGTTTCCGTTTGGGCTCATATAATCGGGTCAGTGTCTCATCCATCGTTGCCATAAAGTTTAGGGAAAACTCCTCTTTGTACCCACAGCGTTTGGGTCAAAAAATGGTGTGAAACTCACTGCGATGCAATTTTTCTCATGCATTTAGACCGGTCTCCCATAGACAACACTATTCTTCACAGAACACATGCACAGAACGTTGGATGGCCTAGTCCATTTACTGAGGTAGGTTGGATACCACTCCAATATGTGGGCAATATGTACCATGTATACATACAACCATGTTCCCACTAATAAAGAAACAGCGCTCGTATGTTAACTACACTTTTGTTACTTATTTATGCAATTTTAAAAATAATCTTTGCTTAAATAGCTTAAATGTACTTATTTAAATTCATACATATGAACAGGTGATTATGAAAAACCAATAAGGCAATTAAGGCAGTGTCCTGTGCGATTAATGAGATTCTGCATTTCATCTGAAATGGAAATGGACAAATGTCTCAGAATGCGAGTAAGTATTTTTACATTCGTTATTGTAATTATTTTTAATTACCAGCAAAATAAATATTAAAAGTTGAAATGTGTTTTTAGACTGCTTTCAAAGCTCAGATGTTACAGCCAGAAATCAGCTGTTATAAAGGAAAGAATCATAGAGAGTGCATGGCATTGATTGCAAATGGCCATAGTGATGTGTCTCTGCTTGATGCAGGTGATGTCTATTCAGCAGGAAAGTAAGTATGATTTAAATTACATTTAGCTAAACAAGACCATAGCACTGTGAAACATTATACTAAATGTAATCCAATGTACAAACTAATCAAATTTTGTAACATCAACCACAACATTATTCTTTAATCCTCTTGGGTAGATAGACAGTATTTAGACTTAAATTACCCATTATGCCTGTAATTTGCAGGCATAATGGGGTAATTTATAGCTGCTATGGAATTCTACTAAACAGTTGAGTTATTATAAAGTGCATATATAGGTGTGATACATGCTTTGTATACGGCCTTAAATTCCTTGGAAAAGTCTGGAATTTTATTAGTGGATTTTAAGGGGATTCACCAGTGAAAAGTAACTTTTTTCATGTTTTTACTTAAATTTTTATAATTTTTTTTTTAATTGAATAGAACATTAAAAAAGAAAGAGTTTAACATATAGTAGCTAAAATTCTGCCCATTAGTTTCCAAGAAAAAAAATATTAAGTCAAAAATATGATCGTCTGCAAGAAAAAGCATTCTAGCTGAAGTAATCATCCTTTTGAAAATGTTTTTGTGTCAAATGAGACTTAAGAGTGTGTTCTTGGAAAAGACAAAGTTTTGTTTTTTTTTTTGTTTTTTTTTTCTTTAAATAAGAACAATAGTTTTTAAACAGCAACGTTTCTGAAGTTGAGACTAGCGTTAACCAAATACTCCAAAGTATTAATGTTTTTTTTCAAAACATATTTATCTCTATTTGGAAAAAGAGCTCTCTGTCATATCCAAAAACATTATGTAAAGGATGCATACAAAAACATGGATAACTTTTCGTGTAATTCAGTTTCTTGTCTGGATTGATGAGGTAAAAAATGAAACTGAAAAAAAAACTAGTTTAAGATTAAAGATCCTTTCTTTCATAATGTAATGATTAAACGATCCTTAAACTATTTTTCCACATAGTTTCCAAGTTAATTTAAGCACTTGTCATAGCGCTCAATGTACTTCCGCATGATCACTTCATAAAAGCTGCCGCCGGTGAAGAAAATCACGCAGTTTTCACTTGCTCATCGTCGCTGAAATGCAGGCTGCCGATGACCTCCTTTAGATCCAGGAACAGGTTGTAGCCACTAGATGCGAGGTCCGGACTGTAAGATGAGTGTCAAGTTGTTCCCAACTAATCAGTTTTTTTGTTTGGAAACAACTTGACCATCCGCTTCACAGTCCAGACCGCGCATCCAGTGGCTACAACCTGTTCCGGGATCTAAAGAAGTTCATCTGCGGCCTGCATTTCAGCGACGATGAAAAAGTGAAAACTGCGTGATTTTCTTCACCGGTGGCAGCTTTTATGAAGTAATCATGCGGAAGTACATTGAGCAGTATGACAAGTGCTTAAATAAACTTGGAAACTATGTGGAAAAATAATTTAAAAAGTACATAGAATCTGGTAAAGAAAAAATTTTGAAAATATATGTAGTAGTTTTGTTTTTTATTACAAAACAGTTCTTACTTTAAAAATGACCCTCATATATAAAGACAACGTAGGAGGGAGAAAGAAAATATTGACTAAGGAGAAGAGGAGGGAACCAGTGAGAAGCCTGGAAATGAAATGGAAGACATGCTGGCATAGGATAAGAAAGAGGACCAATGGGAGATGATAAAAGGGCAGTGAGCAAAATGCAATAGGATAAACCATAAAAATCAAAGGGACAGAAATTGTAGAAGATAATGGAATAATAAGTCGACTCCGCATACAAGAGCTCTCAATAAAAGAGTGACCAATGGTGCTCTTACAGGCAGGTTCGGCTGCTATTAAAAATAACGAGAATGAACACTAAAATGAAGACATAAGACAAAGAATATAGAAAAATTGTTGAAAAAAAGAGGAAATATTATGAAAGCTGAGCATTAATAAACAGGAAAAGAAAAGTATTTTGAGAATGCAGCAAATGGCTATGCATGGGTATTTACAAGGGAATTACACTACATGTACCTCACAGATTCGGACCAAATTGAAATACGTTATTCATCTAAAGCTACTATTGATGCTTGAAAGATAAGAAAATGTCAAATTGTGTTTCTTTCAAAATAAACCACGAAAACGAAAAAATTTGAACACACACACAGCCATACAAAGACTCCATTGTTAAAGTCATACTTAATGCAATGTGTGTGTATTAATGTACTTGACGGAACTTCTTTCTTCCACTACTCAGCAATAAGCACGAATCACTTCACATGAAAGCAATAAAAGTAGCAGCAGACAATTGAATGGATTCTCAAGTTTCTAAACAAATTTAGCTTTTTAAAATACGGTAGATGATTAAGATTAGCTAATTTCCTTCCAATAAAAAAAATCTGTATAGTAATTAATAACTATTTCCTTAATTTATTATTTCATTTTATTAATTAATTCGGTAATCTTCTTAAATTTTCTGGTGCTGCCATCATGTGAAACGAGGGCATGGCTGGTGAGGGAGTATGTATTGTGGTGCTTTATAATTTTAAATAAACAAAGTATTCATGGATGCTTACCTCATAAATTATTTCGAAATGAATAATTGTATTTAAGTTTTGTGCTTAATAACACTGCTCTAACTGCAACGCTTTGGTGACTGCCATTAACGGTTATGCTTCTCTTCTTACTGCCATGTTTTCTTTTTAACTTTTCACATCCATTTTGAATGAAGCGCTGTTGCCGCTGCACAACACTATCACTTCCAAGGTATGCTTGCGTGCGTTGTACACCTTCGTGTACTTCCCTTATTAGTTGGATAAATGCTATTCCAGATGTGGTGGTTCAGAGTTCTATCCTGCAGGCATACAAGGTCCTAGTTCCATGGTAGTATAAAACATGGGAGACGTGAACACATAATCTGTCAGTTGCTGTAAAGTGTGAGGTCGATCGGCGTAGACCTTGTAGCTCCATAGGGGGGGAAAAAAATCAGATGCTAAGTAAGCATGGAGGCCATTCAACATCTCCGAAATGAGAGATCACATATTGCGGAAACATTCATCAGATGACTATCATTATATTATGTGCTGTGTGGGACCAGTGCTGCATGATGACTAAAAGTTTTATTTAGTGATGTGTGTTTCACTGTGCAGGGTTCTCCCCAGGCCCTTTTGAAAGGCTATTTTGGTGATCGCCCGGCTGAATACACGAAAAACTGCACACCACTGCATAATATTTTATTTGTTTTTAATTTTTGTCCACCTGGCTATTTTATCTTTCCAATCACCTGATAAAATTTTCTGAGGGGGGGGGGGTGTCAGAGTGGTGCCAAATTTAAATCGTCTAATTGTTTCTGTCCCTCCCTGTATATAGAATAAAAAATTAATTTAAAAAAGGCTGTGCATTACTTTTGGATGTAAAATTTAATCGGATTGAAATATTTAGATCTGATCATTTTAGCTGTTTTACATGCCAAAATGTTGTGTTTTAGGAATTTGCTAATTTTTGTATCACTTTGATTAAAATAATAATTCGATAAATACTTTGGTGTTTATTTCAACCAAACTATTGATACTCAAAGAGAAGTGAAGACTCTGAAAAGTCTTCAAACAATTCATAATTACAAATAGAAAAAGGGGAAGGAAAAGTTCCGTGATCTGGATTCAAACCAGGGACCATGACATTCGCGATTGCTGCTCTAATGAATTGGGCTATTGGGAACAATGAACTACAGTGCTATTACAGTGTGTCCTTATGGATTTCATGAAGTCACGAGACAGCCCAATTGGAAGAGGCATCTAAAGGAACAGGCAAGCCCTGATTCGAAAATTGGAAATTCTTCTCACCCCTAAACCATCAAATAAATTAATGAAAATTCTACTCAAAGAGAAGTAAACAATTTGAAGAAAATTCTTCAGACAATTTATAATTACAAAAGAAAAAAAAAATTTTCCTTCTCTTTTTTTCTGTCTGAAACTACTGAATTTAGTTACATAAGCATTATAAAATTGTGATAAATTTGTGTACAGTTTTTCCTTAAAAGAATTTTTTTGTGCTTTACTTTTATTTAGAGTGCAGTATTAGTTATGCAATAGTAATAGAGAACTTGCATAAAACCCTCCGCCGCCCGGTGGCAATAAATGAATTACGATTTTCCCATGGGAAGTAGCTTTAAGTTTGCTTCATATAGACTGAGCAAACATGGCAACAACGTTAAATGGGAAGTAATTGTAGTTTTGAAATTATTTTACAAAAATGAAATTATTTTACAGATGGTACTTATTGTTGTGTTCCTAATTAACAGGTAAATAAAAATTATTTACATTTAAATGGGTTAAAGTCCAGAGGAGCATCCCCTAATTTTCTCAGATGATATCGATCAGCCCCGGATCAGCCCCGTCACGTTTATGCTTTCAATTTATTTTTGTAACATATCTAATTAATAAATAGATATGATTTATCATATTATAGAAGTTACTGTATATTTTAAGAAATTTATGCAGGAGAAAAATCATTAAATAATTTTTATTTACCTAAGAATAAATAGAGAACAAGTGAAGAAAAAAGTTTTTTCAAAAAATAATGCTTATGTCAAAATTAGGTGCACATATCGCCATCTCTTGAGGAAACAAACAAACATAAGGCAATTCTATTTCATATTAATCGCCCCCCCCCCCTTTGGGATTTTTAGAAAATTTTTTTAGATTCATGCATTGTCACCGACCTTACGTATGTGTACAAAATTTCAGCAAGATCGGACTAGTGGAAGGAGTTGAAATATTGAACAGGAGATTTCATCCACCAAACATGATCCAAATGGCGAAAGTTATATAAGTGTTGTTAAAATAGTAAGGAAAATTCCACGGTCTGGACTCGAACCAGGGACCTTCGGAATGTCCACGGTGGCTTAGTGGTTAGAGCATCGGGATGGTAACCCGAAGGTCCCTGGTTTGAGTCCAGGCCGTGGAATTTTCTTTACTATTTTTCTCTGTTTATTCATCAATATCGGAGGTAATGGCATGAAAAAATCCTCCAAAGACTATTTTCCAATTATTATTATATTATTATTCGCCATTTAATAGCAAAGATAGTCCTGGCTTGCGAACAAGGAGCCGCGCTTTAACCTATGCACATAGGGCATGTTTGATAGCGTCAGCTTCCATGTCCACGGTGGCTTAGTGGTTAGATCATCGGGACGGTAACCCGAAGGTCCCTGGTTTGAGTCCAGGTCGTGGAATTTTCTGTACTATTTTTCTTTATTTATTCATAAATATCGGAGATAATGGCGTGAAAAAATCCTCCAAAGACCATTTTCCAATTATTTTTATTTACCTGTTAATTAGGTCCCTATTTTTCTTTCATTGAGGCACCTCTACATTTTAACTCATCCTCTTAGTTCAACATGTTGCTGCAGTAAAATGTTTAGATAAATATGCTCCAAGATTATTTTTCCATTTATTTTTCATTACAAACATGTTTCACGTGGCTGAAAGCCATGTGCTTCTTAAAGCTACTTCCCAGAATTCATCGCTCATACTCTGTCAACAGAGGGCGCCGTCATAATAATGCAAGTCCAGTATTAATTCGACTATTACAACAAAGAAACATCAAATATGAAAAGCTAATTAAATTTTTTTAACTGGCCTAATAAACATTGCTTTATGTTGCCTGTAAAGGAAGGAAAAGCATCCAAGATATGAAACGCTGTTGGACAGTCTCAATCTTGCAGTTAAGAATAAAAGCATATTCTTTGAACTGCAGGGTGAGTTTAAAGTCATGCACATCAAAGTTTAGCTGCCAATAAAGGTACCAGTTTGGAATTTAATACAGGCTTGCCTATTCCTTTAGATGGTACCAAAAAAAAGTGTCCAATATAGGTGTCCAACTTTTGAGGTTTTACTGTATAAAATATCCCTTTTCTCTGAACAATTAACCATTTCTCAGCAATTTCTAGCTATACTCTCTCCAGCGAAAGAAAAACTGGGCGTGTAATTGAGTGGTAATATGGGTCCTTGTTGCGTATAAGTATAGAAATAATGGTAACCATTTCTTAACTGCAACAATTTAAATTTATTCTAGATGCGTTTTCGGTATTTAAACCATCTTTGGTGGATTAATATGTGGGCTACAACTGAAAGCGTGGAAATGTCAGCTTATATAAGGGCAGGCACGTACGCAAGGGGGGGCGACCACCCCAAAAATGCTGAAGGTGCATGATTTTGAGTTCTGTGAATTTAAATCTATTGTTTAAATTCTATTAAAAACTCTGAATGAACAAGGAGTAGTGGAGTGGTTGGCGAGGAGTTGTTTTTAATTTCAGTTTTTTTATTTTCCCTTTTTTTCCCCCTTTGGCCTGTTCCAGTGCCATTCCACCTCCCCCACCAATAATCCCACTCCTTGCTCACTCCAGTTAAACAAAAGGATTTTTTCCCCTTTGACCTACAGAACCGGACCGACAATTCCTCATTCACATCTTTCATTGCCAGAAGATGACTTAAGTCGTATGGGCTTGCGATTTTAATTTTATTTCTTTTCACGGTTTTTTAATTTTTATTATAAGATTTTTTTTTCACGAAAATGAAATCCGAATTTTATAAGCAGATTGATTTTTTTTTATATCAACAATGTATAATAGCATAAACTTCACAAGCAACTTTACAAAAATATCACTGAAATATGTTCATTTTTAATTAGTATTACTGTAATTAAAACATAATAAAAAGAATGGATTATTCGAACAAAAGGTCCAATAAATCGAGAGTTCGACCTCCCCTGGAAAAATTCTTGGGTACGTGCCTGAAGGAAGCTGGTCCAACACAACCTAAAGATAAGCCCTGAGCGCAGAAACGTCATACTTTGTTAATCATCATAAAAAGTCATCTTTAATTGTATTTTTACCAATAATAAGCCCAAAATTATGACGTCGTATCATGATGTAACAATGTATGACGTTTCCGCGATCGGGCTTTCTCTTTAGGTGACGTTGGCTGGTCCTTTCTCTGTTATCTCATTGGTGGGACTATGACTAATCATGTGGAGAGAAGGGATTCACTGTACAAAATTTTGAAAGGTGATTCATACATAAGATGATTAAAGCCCGTTTTCCATTTAGCTCTTTGGCATTTGTTAGGCGTTTGTGTCTTTTTTGGGTATTTTTGAAAAATGCACTCGTTTTCCAATTAGCGTCTGTTAGGCAGGTCTGCCAATTGTCAGTCACGCGTCTTTTCAAGATCTGGCATGGCTAGATATTTACGTGTTTTTTCAGGCGTCTTTATAGATCTAGGCAATCAGGTGCAATCTACTTTGCTATGGATTCTGGGTAGTTGTCTTCGTCGATTCAGATGTAGAATCATGGCTGCCATAGCTGCTGTTCGCCAACATGGGTTCTCGTGAATTTATTAATAAACAGCTTATAAAAGTTTGGTGAATCATTTATTTACTAAGTAAAAATGATATAGTAATAAATTCAAAGAGTGAACTTGATCGGAGTGGTTGATATCCTCTTTTTCCATCACCTTGAGAGAGCGACAGTTGTTTGCAGTGACTCGACCAATCACAGGGTTCTCCCCAGGCCCTTTTGAACGGGCGCACCGCCCAGCTGATTTTGGTGACCGCCCGGCCAAATATACAAAAAACTGCACACCACTGCATAATGTTTTATTTGTTTTTAATTTTTGTCTGCCCGGTTATTTTATCTTTCCACCCACCTGATAAAATTTTCAGGGGAAAACACTGAATCAGATGAGACCAGATTCAGGATAACGGTTGAAAGTCGCTAAATGAAAAACGGCTGCGTTCGCGTGCTAATCACGACGCTTCTGCAGGCGACAATTGCAAGAGGCTCAAAAGTCGCCGCTTATTACGAGATGCCAAAGAGTCGCTAAATGGAAAACTGGCAAGGTTGTGAACCAGACTAACAGAAAAATGTAATAATTGAATAAATTGTGAACAAAAACAAAGTAATAAAGAATATCAAGCTGCTGGATATGATTCCATTAATTGTCTATTTAGCTTTCTATGATGATTGTCTTTGATTTTGTTCGGGCTCTTCTCTTTCCTTTTTAATAAGGTACATGGTGTGCATTGTTGCTGTTGGTTACAATAACTGTTCGAAATGATGTCCTGCACACCCATTGCAACATCTGGGGAGTGTCGTTGATGTTGTCTGCCGAAACACGCAATCATGTGATGAGTCCCTCTGCTGAATCAACAGGTGTTTCATAGATCAGGGACTTCAAGTGTCCCCACAAAAAGAAATCCAATGGTGTTAAGTCTGATCGTTGTGGCCAGTTAACTGGACCACCCGTCCAATCCAACATTCGCCAAAAGTATCAGTGAGGAAGGTACGGACATGCAGTGAGAAATGCGGAGGTGCTCCATCATGTTGGAACCACATTACCTTCTGCAGCACTGTCACTAACAACATGTCAGTGTATTCACGAAATATGTAGTCAGCCATACCGGATGCACTTCTCTCCTCACTTTAGGTTTCCAAATGTGCAGGATCAACCTAAACATGAAAGAGAAAAACACCATGTACAATACCATAACTCATAAATGATGCTTTTGCAGACCCATGTTAATAGAATAAAAAATGCTTATTCTGATCAGTTCTGTCATTCCCCAAAGTTTGTAACACAACTCAAGTTACACCCTGTATAAGCTGACATTTACTTATAAGTTACACGCTTTCAGTTGTAGCCCACATATTTATGACGTTTATCATTCAAACAAGGTTATCTGCCTTCTTATAATAGACGAAGTGTAGATATGTAAATTTACTAAAGCCAATGAATAAGAAGTTGAGGAAGACTTTTCTGATGTACACAAAGATTGATTTTGCCTATGCAAATTCGGACAAAATGCAAATCTATCTTTTACGCCTTAAGAGATGGACAAAAGTTTCCAATGTCTATTCAACGGACCAGCCAACCAATCTCTTCAATTATACCAGCCATCTTTATTGATGTAATGCCATCAGTGAAATTATGCTATGGAACAGGCAGACATTGCGTTGAACACCTGAACTGACAAGACTGTTTGAAGTTACTTCATTTATGTCATACGACTGTTTGTATGCTACAAATGGTAGAATACCCAATCGTCCAATTGCAGAGGTTGCAATGCAATTTCTGGAATTTGATGCTAAACAAGTTTGTAATTGGTAATTTTCTGTCTGTTAAGGTTTAGAAGATATGATTTGCATTTATCCTAATTTGCATAATTTACATCAATTTGAGTGTACCATCAGAAAGGTCTCTCCCAACATTCTGTTCATTGCCTTCAGTGGAATTTACATACATGTACCTATGTTTGTATCCAAGTTGGGAGGGGGTATAATAGACTTTTGACTCTTCATGTGTAAAATAATACAGCTGGTCAAATTAAGCAAATAAAAACACTTTTCCCCACCATGTCAAAAATTGTGAAAATTTAAAGGAATAATTTTGATAGGAGAATTAATCTGATTTGTTTTTGAGAAACATAAGCCAGTTTCTTTGTTTTACTGAAAACTCAAATAGGTTTGGATATTATTTAAGTGAAATGTATAAGATGATTTTAATCATTTTAAAATGTATTCAAAAAATATGGTTTTTATTCGGTTTTTTTTTTTTTTGTTTTTTTTAATAGAGATTTTGGTCTTATTCCTTTCATGGCTGAATACTACAATTTGGGTGGACCATTTTATTATGCTGTAGCAGTTGCAAAGATTGAAGATAAAGATTCTGATTTACTTATTCTTCGAGGTGAATATTACTATGACTGGCTACTATGGTGTATTTATTTGTCTATTAGATTTTATTTAAAAACTTAGTTGATAATAATCCATTGTAAAATTAATTTGCAGGGAAACACACATGTCATACTGGCATTGGCATGGCAGCAGGATGGGTTATCCCCGTCAGCTTTCTTCTACAAAATGAGCGTTTACGTAATCATGGTTGTGATGGCCCAAAAGCTGCTGCTGAGTTTTTCCAGAAGAGTTGCGTTCCAGGTGCTCTGTCTAATGATTTTAATCCAAATTGGAAACAGAACAGCATGTGTGATTTATGCCACGGGAGCAGCAGTTCATTTTGCCAGCGTGATCATCACGAAGATTTTTATGGTTACACTGGTGCCCTGCGCTGTCTTGTAGAAGGCGGAGGAGAAATAGCCTTTGTAAAACACACAACGGTTTTTGAGAATACAGATGGGCGCAATAAAATGTGGTGGGCTCGAAATGTATTACCTGTTGATTTTGAACTTCTGTGTAGGGACGGTTCACGTGCTGCTGTTCACGATTATGAATCTTGTAATTTAGGACGTGTACCTGGGAATGCTTTAGTCGCCCGACCTTATAATGAAACGGAAATAAATTCGTACATTAATTTGTTTCTGTATGCACAGCAATTTTATGGAAGCAAGTACGAAGACGTTGACAAGTTTCAAATGTTTCGCTCAGAATTTCCATATCACGACTTGATATTTCAAGATGCAACTCAACAGTTACAGCCAATACCTGCTGAGGACAGACACTATCATCGCTATCTAGGACACGATTTTCTTCATGCAAAACGAGTGATTGATTGCACTGCTGCAGCTTCAACAATTCATGCACTTGTCTTCACAATCATCATTCCATTTATTTTATTCATAGTTTTGTCATAACATTTGCTATGAGAACATCAGAATTTCATTTTCATCTGAAAAATACAAATATTTTCGGTTTTATGATTAAAAAAAAAAATTAATGAAACATTACATACACAGGAGATTAGATACAGTTGGTTAGATACAGTTGCTCAAAGGGTTACAACTAAATAGATTAGCATTTTTGATTTCCCATGGACATATTATTCATCATACAATTTTGACGTACAAGGAATTTGTTATTGTTATTGATAGTTTATGAAAAATTGAACAAGGCAGTTGTATCTTTTCCAAAGCAAATCCGTCCATTTAAATGTTGTTCTTTAAACGAGAGTAAATTTATTTTATTCTACATTTTATTTTGATATTTTTACATGTTATGAAGACGCCATTTAGTCATTTTACACTGCAAGACTTTTACTATAATATATTTTATAATAAAAGTGTACATTTCTATGTATTTAAGACATTTTATTTCAAAATATTTATTAATCATGGGAGATTATCTTGTTAACAACTCATCCAAAAAAATATTGAACAGATAAAGTTTTTAAAAAGTAAAAGAATGAGAATTTTTTTTTTCTTATTGTAAATATTTGTATAAACTGTTCATCATTTAGGAAATTTTCTGAAACATTCCTATTGATCTGTCTTTTCTTTTTTCTTATATTTTTTGTATTGTAACACTAATAAATTTTTTTTTTTTAATTGATCTCATTTTTTTCTGCCCGGGTCATCACGTTTATGTGATTTATAATTTTAAACAACAAGGTGACAAATAGGATCATCATAGAGCATAGTGGTTTTGATCTAATCATTTTTCTTAATTTATGGTGCCAAATTAAGAAATTTCATGAAATACAAGAACATCCATTATGTATAATCTTTTATTAAACATTAAAAACAAAAGTAAAAACCACCCACTATTTTCAAAGTTTGAAATGAGGCTGAATTTTTTTTTTTTATTTCTTAATATGTAACATACAAAAGGCATTCTACAAGTTTTTAGCCAGTAATGCTACATGCATCTTATGAAGAACATTCTTTTAGGATTTTTCGATACTCTCCCTCGGCTTTTATACAAAATTTCATCCTCCTGAACCAGTAGGACATGCATTTTTCCAATCCTGAACAGTGAGCTCCAAAATGTAGTCGTTGTAGGGTGCTAGGATGTTATCATCACTGTCAAAATGGAACCCCCTGAGCTGCTTCAAAAGAAGTCACAAGGTGCCAAGTATGGAGAATAGGGGTGGGGGATGTGTCATCTTATTGGTCCGATTTTCACAAACTCAGTTGTCATAACAGTGGTGTGTCCTGGGTGTTATCAGGTAGCCACAATTAACCTCTTGTTTTGGTCTTCAGATGCTTCTCTTTCCATTTTTCTAGGACTTTCAGCACGTTGAATGTCACATACACTCTGCTGTCTTTTTTTCCCCCAAGGACGCCAGTGGAACAGAAGAAAGTTGTCACCATCATCTTCCCTGCAGTTCCTTAGTTTCAGGGTCGTAATGATAGAGCCATGTTCCCTCACCTCTGCAGATGTTGACACACGATGAATATTTCGATCATCTTTTGGCACCATTGCACTCAGTCTCCTTTCTACTCTTGTGTCAACAAACGAGGGATCCATCGTGACGAACCTTTTTGAGTTGCAGATGGTCATGAAGAATTGTTTTAACCACTGATGATCCAGTGCCTAGGCTTGCCTCAATCTGGGAATAGGTTACCCCATTGTCATTCACAATCTTATCCAATACAGCATGGATATTTTCCGGTGTAACTGCATCGGCTGGCCATCTTCGCCTCTTAAACATGTGATACCAGGACGAAACTGTGGCTTTACTTGGAACTCTGCCAGGGAATGTCTGTTGTAGAGTTTCAAAACTCCCTACATTTCTAAGCCGATTCAGCTTCATTGTGTTTTACGTTTATCTGCCTATGTGCGAGCTTTAGAATTCTGCCATTGAAAACAATGCAATGTGGCATGCTCAAATCTTTCGTGTGACCATATTGATAGAGTGAAGTGCTTGGAGAAAGTAAAACAAATGTGGCAATGTTTTTATGAAATTTTTTACGTGAGCAATGTAATGAAATATATGGGAGTGCAGAAAAAATAAAAAGATCATGAAATCGTACTAAGCAATATGAATACCGGAAAAGTGTGAGGGACAAAAGCGTGTGTTCTAAATCTACAGAGTGAGGCATTTATCTTGAGACAACTGAATATCTCAGAAACTAAGCATTGTACGAAAAAATGTCCAAAATCAAAAGTGGATTATTTCGGGGGGAAATTCATTAGTTAAAAAGTTACCCCCCCCCCTTGTGAGGAGGGGGGGCTGGGAGGACGGGGTAACTTTTAAATCTTATATAGGAACCCCTATTTTTAATGGTATATTCAGATTGTACACAATATTCGAGTAATGTTTTATTCTTGGTGTTTTTTTCAATTGATCCAACCGTTTAGGAGATAGAGGCCCTGAAGTGTGGAACTTTTAAAATTTGAACTCAATTTTATCGATGAAGACAGAGATAGAGAGTGGGTCTATTCTACTTTTTAATGGTCTTTAAGAATACGAAGTCAGAATTTAAAAAATCCAATATTTTTCAATACACACGCATAGACTCTGTCTCCATAGGACTGCTGCCCCCAAAAGTTTACTTTTGCACTAAAAAATTTTGAATTTTTGAAATTCTGACTTCGGATTCTTACAGACCATCAAAAAATAGGATGGGAATGTCTGCAGACCCACTCTCTATCTCTTTGTCTTCATCGATAAAAGTGGGTTCAAAACTTTAAAAGTTCCACACGTTCAGGGCCTCTATCTCCTAAACCATAGAATGGACAGCTCAGCATTTCGATGGTAGTGACCTTGAAGCAGCGCTCCTAACGGATGGGTGGACTCTGCCGACTGTTTAACCTGCATTTCTATGGAGCATGCTACGACTTTTTCTAGATTTTTAATTATTTCTCGGTCTGTAATTAACGGAAACCGCCAAGATCACATGGAAGCTTGAAATGGATGACATGTAATCTATCGGCATCAAGAAAAATTTTTTTTCTACGCGCCTAATTAAATGCACTTGAGTAACTTGCTTGCCAATCAGCTGACTGGCTGTTAAGTTTACAGCATGGACCACATGCACGGTCGAGCGGCGCCACCGTCGATTTTGTTTCAAAGCGAGGCTGGGCTGGCAAGCTTTAGTTAGGGTTAAGCTGTACCCATGTGTTGGCAGTACGGTGAAATTTTAGTGAGTTGTGATTTTTGCTTTTTCACTATTTATTGCTAACCTAATAATTAATCTCATATAAAATGGCACATTGCTGTGTGCCTAGATGTACAAATGATCACCGCTACAACAAAGAAAAAATATTTCATCGATTTCCCACTGACAACAAACGTCGTAAGCTATGGATAATCCAAATAAAGAGGGATATTGGACCTTTATTTCAGGTAAATAAACTCATAAGTTAAGCATACATTAAAGTAAATAATTTTCATGGTTCTTAACATGTGTAATAAAGTTAATAACATTTAAATAAAATTGTGTAGATGGAACACTGATTTATAAATAATTAAGGTGATTCTTATTTTTGTAGGTGACACGAAATACTTACGTATGTAGTGATCATTTTGAAGAAAAATTCAAGAAAAAAACATTAGCAGACTTACACATATTGACAAAGGATGCCTATCCTTCCAAATTTAAGTGGACCCAAGATGTGCAAAAAAGAAAATCACCAAAAAAACGCTTCAGTCTGTTAGTGTGAATTATAATGAGCAAATTGATTTATCTTTTTAAATCAGAAAAATGTTGACTAACCTTTTATTTTTATTTTTATAAAATACAAAACTTACTTAACCATAATTAATTTTAATTAAAAAAAGGTTTACAATTTACTGCATGTGTCAATAAATCACTACTTTGTGGGGAAATAAATATTGCTAGTGAGAGAAAGCAAGTATGCAAACATATCAATCAACAAAACTATGCATTTGCCACCACCAATTATTGGTTCACTCCACTTTGGCCCCGTCCACTATCGCCCCCTGCAAAAATACTTTTAAGACCCACTTTCATAAAAAAGACCCTGCAGAGAGGTTAACAAGTCAAATTGAAAACTAAGAATTCAGTTATTTAGAATACTTACCTAACCTAACCCACGAAATTCTCCTTTTAATTAAGAACGATTTAAATTAAAGCTTTCCTAAAATCTAAATTGTTTTAAAAGAAATAATAGAGTTTAGAAAATAAAAAAAAACGCAAACAATGTTTTAAAAACAAAAAAAAGATGATTTTCCCTAAACGTCTGTTATGTGTAACAAACATAAGTACATTAAAACATAATATAATATATAATGTTTATTAAATCATTTATGTTTCATTCATTTAAAATTCCATGGTTCGCACAGTAGTCGTTAGCCTGATTATTATAGGCTCACGGTTTTCAAAAATTTT
>JAHWFO010055275.1:4093-18156 GCA_023313115.1 Rhysida immarginata | reverse complement strand
AAGCTGTTCATATCCGCGCTAGCTCAGTTGGTTAGAGCAGTGCCAGCGATAGGCATGGTCCCCGGTTCGAATCCGGGTCGCGGAATTTTTCCTTCCCTTTTCAATTTGACCAACAAACACATTAAGCAACTCAGCGGTCTTCTCGTGGCGTGCAGACAGTATATAATGCAACACCAGTTAATGTGTTAACAAACTTTCAACCCCCCTTTCCCGTGAATTTTTCCGATATTTTAATAGTTATTCTGCTATTTGGGGCGGAGACGAATCCAACAAATCAGAGATCATTAAAATCGGACCAGCCGTTCTTGAGTTATAAATGGTGTAACTAACCCGACTTTGTTTTATGTATATAGATTTTTTTTACTTTCTTATACGTTGTAGTATAAGAAAGTATTGTAATCACGAAAAATTTCGACCTCGAGAGTTTTACTGATCTTCACGTTTTAGGTACTTTTGGAAAATGTCTGTGTGTCTGTCTGTCTGTCTATCTGTGTGTCTGTCAGTGTATGTGTCTGTACACTGTAGCGTCCAAACGGCTAAAGCTATCGAGACCAAACTTTAAACTTAAGATTATAATCTTCCTCGGGAGGTCCGATTAGTTTTCCAGCGGTATCGGTGAACCGGAAGTGTCAGTTTACTCCAGCGCCAAAATATAAATTTTGAAATATGTCGTTAACCATTGCGTTTATAAAAATTTTGAAGGACTTGAAAAGTGTTACAATTACAAGTTTAAACAACTTTTGTTTAGAAAATGTTTCAAAATTCCAACCGGAAGTACCACTACACCTGTCAAAATCCAGGAAAACTGGAACAGCCTTTCCAACGATTTATAAGTTAGCATTAAAATACTTATCGATCGTAATAACTTCAGTGCCATGTGAGAGATTATTTTCTAAAGCTGGAAGAATTGCGACGGAAGTAACATCTAAATTAACAGGCAAAAGGCTGCAGAAAATGTTGTTTCTAAGTTCATTAGAAGATTATATTTTGTACACATACTTTATGTGATAAGTATATGATTTGAATGTTTCTTTCCTGTTCATGGTTTTGTGTTTTGAAATTTACTTGCCAGTTGCAGATTATGCTTGTTAGAAAGTGTTGGGAGCTTAAGTTCAAAATAATCGCGATTAATCAATTAATCGGCTATTCTCATATAAACGATTAATCGTAATCGCGATTTAATCATATAATCGCCCATCCCTAATGCACAGTATGTGCAGTGTTGTCAAGTCAAAACTCAAAGTACCCCCTAGATCAGATACACAACCCCCTAGAAACCCCCTATGTATTGAAAAAATCCCCTATATTCCCCCCCTAAAATTTAATGATGTTTAAAATAGATCACTTTAGCATATGATGTCATGTCAAAATATGTAAAAAAAAAAATCAATTAAACAATGAAGTAAATTATATCATAATCATTTATTGACACAATTGAAATCGGTTTCAAAACAGTAATTATTTAAAATTATACAATAATAATTTAACTGGAAGTAAATGACTCTAAAGTTATAACGTCATTATTTTCCATCACACCTGAAATATGATCATACATATTTTGATTAAATGCCTTGATCATACGTTCACTTGGATTGAATGAAGTGCAGTTTAAATGTTCCTTGCGTAAAAAATAACGCACCATCATCAATGCTTGTGTCATTTCAATTGACATTCTATTTCTAAGTTTATTTTTTATCACTGACAAAGTTGAAAATGCTCTTTCCACCACCGCATTTGACAAGGGCAAAGATAACAGTCCAACAGCTAATGCACAAACATGGCTAAATCTTGGGTTTCCGGCTGAATCTATATCACTAATAACTTCAGCCCAAAATACTAGTTTCATTTCAATTTATTATTAGAGACAATAAATGCGTGTAATGTGTTTTATCGCACCATAAAATAAAAAAAATAATTACATGCTAGCTTTTATCTACTTACAATTATGAAGTCTTCCAACGAAGAAGTTTCCAACGAACACCAATCTTCCTCAAAAATATTTACCAGTAAAGTATGTGCTAGACGATCAATAGTTGATTGTAGCTTATATGTCACTTATCGACAATCAACAATCAACAGTGCAGGGAAAACGAGACGAGTGGTCCGAAAGCAACGCTTTCACTGCCATACTCATCCAGGAAGTAACCAGGGGAAGTACACTGAATTAGGCAAGAAGCCAAATGAAACCTAGTTAAGTCATCCAGAGGATAAGATGGGGTCCTTTGCTATAAGGACGATAGAGTTGATTGTTGATTGACGAGGAGCACGAGGAGCTATGAGATCCAGTATTCGGGAAAGATGGCCTTTTGGGTGTCGTCGAAATTGATGTCCAGAACGTGTCGAGGCCTGCGATGCCTGAGGAAACTTCTAAACGTGAGCGGGTGTACCAGAATATCTGCAACCAGAGGATTTGGATGGTCCTTGATCTTCAGAAGCAACTTTTTCAGCGACTCCTGTACATAGCTACCAATTGGAGATATATGGAAATCTTCAGCAATAGAAATATTTGTAGCGACTCTCCTGTCAAGTTGGGCGATAGTCCTCAGAGTAACGTTTTGGAAGGTTTGGAGATCCTTCCATCTGGATCTGCATATTGTAGCCCAGGCAGGCATACCATAAAGAAGAATGCTTCGTATAACCATCTTGTAAAGCAAAAGTTTGGTATCCACTCCAAGAGCGCTGTTTCGTCCCAGAAGGGCAACCAGACTGAATTTCGCCTTATTGATAGCATAGGAGACGTGGTCACCCCAATTTAGCTTAGCATCTATCACCACTCCGAGGTATTTGTAATTCTTCACCCATTCGAGCTCTCGAGGTTAATGTCAGTTATCGACAATCGACTATCGAACAGTGAAGTGTACATTCGTTAGGATGGGACAAAAGCAGCGCTTTCACAAAGCTCATCTAACCAGAATAAACTCCAAAGGAAATACACTGAGGTAGTCAAGAAGCCTAACCAACCCAAGCGGTCTTCCATATTATACAAAAAAGAAAATAAGATTCACGATTGTCAAAAAAAAAACAAAAAAAAAAAAAAAACGAAATAAAAAATACAAGGAGAAATAAGATTATCACATCTTCCAGTAGTCTGGGAAAGAGACGTTGCTAATATCTTCAAAATTGATGTCAAGAACGTGCCTCGGTTTACGATACCTTGTATGCCAGTTCATATTCATTGAGTTCTCCAGTATCCCTTTCACAAGCTTATCGTCATGAGTCTTCATCTTCTGTACCATAATCAAAAGGAGATCCTGTATAAACTTACCGATATGGGCCATGTTTAAATCGAGGTGGATGGATTGGTTTTTCACCGTCCTTCTGTCCAGCTGGGCAATGGTCCTCAGGGTAACATTCTGGAATGACTGTAGTTCACTCCATCTGCTTTTACAGATAGTCGCCCACGCAGGCATGCCATAGAGGAGTATGGTCCGGATAATCGATTTGTACAGAAGTAGCCTGTTGTCAATGCTGAGGGCGCTGTTGCGACCCATAAGAGCTATGATACTGTACTTAGCCCTCTTCGCTTTGTTCAGAGCATAGGACATATGCTGGTTCCATGAGAGTCTTGAGTCAATGATAACTCCCAGGTACTTGTAGTTGTCCACCCAGTCCAGTTTCTTATTAAACAGAACAAGAGAATCTGGGGGATGCTTGAGCTTCCTATTGAGGTACAAAGCCTTGCACTTTCCGACGTTAAGGTTCAACTTCCAGCAGTTAAACCAGTCTTCGAACTGTTTCAAGGCGCACTGCAACCGAGTGATAACGTGAGCCGGCTGGTGTGCCCATGTCATAATGGCAGTGTCATCCGCATAAAAATACAGATTACAATTATCGGGTTTTGGGAAATCATGTACAAAGTAATTAAATAGCATAGGCCCGAGGACAGAACCCTGAGGGACACCGGCCTTTACAACACGGGGTGTGGAAAGATTTTCTCCAACTTTGGCTTGATAGGATCTGCCGTCAAGAAAGGATTTCACCATCAAAATCAAATCGGCAGGGAACCCGTCTCTGATCATTTTGTAGACAAGGCCCTCATGCCACACTTGGTCAAAAGCTTTACTGACATCGAGAAATACCACCCCACAGTACCTGGATAGGTTCAGGGGGGTGCTCAGGTCTTCAACGAGCCTCCATATCTGCATCGGACAAGAGTGAGCAGCACGAAAGCCAAACTCAAAGGTCTTGTCCTTTGATCTTGGGGCAATCTCTTGACTGGTGCCCCTCAGCACATTTATTACAACGAGGATCTTCCGTGCAGCCCATGGATACGTGTCTGAAGCGCAGGCAGTTGTAACACTGTAGTGGCTTCTTGTTCCCTCGAAAGGCCTCCACTGAAACTGCCAGCGGCCCAATACGTGTTATGTTTTTCAATGATTGGTTGTGTTCGGTGTTCGGGAGTAGAACCAAAACCATTGGCATATCAATGGATCCTTTGGCTTTCCTCAATCGAATAACTTTTTCCGGGAAGTAGTTGGTCCTTTTTAGGTCTTCTAGGAAGTCATCGAGGTCATACGTAACATCCACATTACGAATTACGTATTTCAAGACCTTCTCCGACTTCAGTTGATGATGATGAATTTTTAAAATATTATCAGATTTAATGCCAGAGACTAACCTGTTGTGTGTTTCTTCATCTTCACATTTAACCTTGATGGTTTCAGCTCTGCCCGTATGAACGGCGATCTTTTCGACTGGAACATGCTTCTCGAGCTCAGTTAAAATCGTCTTAAACGGGACGCCATGAGTCCGCACGATAATTGGCGGTACATACATCTTCGTGATCCTATGGTCTTTATTAGCCGAGCGACCTTGTACATTCTTCGGATTCCTCATTCTAGTCGCGCTGACGACTTCTTCGTTTACTCTGGAGACGGTCTTTAGGTTATCGATCCTCGTGCCTTTTCTGAATTTTTTATTAGTGACACAAATCCAGGGACTGTCGTCCACTTCTTCATCAGTTCCGTCAGAGTGACTTCTCTTACAGCCACCGTTTGTCGAACAGTCACTATTTTCTATTATATCCATAGACTGTATACTATTAGAAGATGAAATTGTTTTTAAGACATTACTTACCTTGGTGTTATCAACTGGATTATCTTCCGTGGAGTTACTTGCCTTCGGAGTCCCGGAGCATTTCCCAAAGGCTTCCTTAAGTTCGCTTATCTTGTCAATAACGTCTCTACGAGAGTCCTTAATTTCCTTATTGATACCTTCGAACTTCTCCTCAAAACTTTTGTGTAGGGATTCGACTTTTTCCTCCAGTGCACTATACTTAGGGTTTATTTCCTCCCGGAGGGCTTCTAACATTTCGTTGAAAACTAGGTCAAAAGCAGCAAACCTAGCATCCAAGCAGGCATCCCGGTAGGCCTTTTCGCAGGACACAGTTTTACCATCCGCCACTAGCAAATGCTCTTTAGCCGACTTCAGCTTGGTTAATTTAGACGAAGCCATCATATATAAATGTATAGAACCAGGGGGGGGAGTAACCTCGTAGCTAGGTGTGTGCTAAAGAAGCCGTCCTAAGAAGGACGCACCTAGCTCTAAGAAAAAAGAACAAGTCAGGTTTGCGAGAAAATTAATTCTACGCCAGGGACCCGCTCGTGAATGATTAGAATAATAATAGATGATATGAGAAAATGTCCTTAGTTAGGTTTGCGAGGAAATTAATCCCAACGCCAGGGACCCAGAAGGATAATGAGCGTCTTGATGTACTGGTTTACGGGAATATTAATTCCAACGCCAGGGACCAGCACATAACACGTAACAGAAGGTGAATATCGCCCTGAAAAGGGCGCACCGTGAAATGAGAATAATGAAATGATACCTGAAAAGAGAGTAGAGTGATACCTTGAAGAGCTAGTCCGTTTTGATCGTCCTGATCTTCCTCAGCCTAGGTTCCGAATATATGATATATCAAGGATGTTTGTGAGGTTAAAAATATATGAATATGATATCAATGTCAGTTAGTGTAGTGAAAAAGAAAGACGCGAGTGGTCCAGGAGCCAAGCTCACTTTGCACGCTCGCCCAAAAAGTAAACCAGAGGAAGTACACTGAACTGGGAGAGAAGCCTGATGAACCTCTTTAGTCCTCCAGAGAATGAGTCCCGAGAAGGGACGAGTCAGATTGTGGATTGACGAATAGAGTCCCCAAAAATCAGCAGGATCTAGAAGATCCAATAGTTGGGGAAGACGGCCTTGTTAACGTCATCAAAGCAGACATCCAGGACATGGCGGGGCCTTCGAAACCTGAGGGGACCCTTAACAGCGAGTGGGTGGTCCAGGATAGCAGAAACCAGGGTGTTTTCATGATTCTCCATCTTGGGTAGCATGTTCTTCATAAGAGTCTGGACAAAGGTGCCTATGTGGGTCATCCCCAGATCCTCATAGATAGAGTGGTTGTTGGCAACTCTTCTGTCAAGTTGGGCAATGGACCGGAGAGCAACATTTTGGAAGGTCTGGAGATCCTTCCACTTAGACTTGCAAATAGAAGCCCAAGCAGGCATTCCATGAAGTAAGATATAACTAATCTAGCTTATATATAGCCAAGGCATACAAATAAAGCACCAATGGCAGGCCAGTGACAAATCTCGAAACCGGAATGGCTACTGTATCCGTTACAATCAGTACGAACATAGGAGCAGAAACAATAATATGACGTCACCAATGCTCTGGTCTTCCATTGGATCAATCTCAATTGGTCTTCCATTGGCTCAATTATTTCTCGCACCCGAAATTTTAAATGAAAATAGTACGCCCTAAATAAAAAATATTTCTCCCCAAAAAATCCCCTAAAAATATTTACCCCCTAAATTTCCCCCTGCAAAGATATTTTCCCCCTAAATTTAGGGGGAAATCCCCTAACTTGGCAACGCTGAGTATGTGTTTTCCCCAATGTGAGGATGATTTCAAAGATTCACTATGCCCACTCTCCGCATTTTATCGCAATGTATTGTTGGAACTGTGTCTACAAACGGACGGACGGAGGGACGAACGTCTGGAGAAACCGATCACATAAGCACTTTTCTACGAAAATGTGCTAAAAAAGGCATGTATTAAAAGTGTGGTAGTTGGTGAAATAAAAATACCTCGAAATATAATAAATGCCAATAAAAATAAGTTCGGCGACTCCCTCTCCCCCATTTCCTATGAGTTAGTGGCCCACATGATGGTAACCACTGGCTAAGATGATTTTATACCACAACTAGTATATTTCGAGGGATACAAAAAAGTTATTTATTAATGTTAACATTTTACCGCATAAATTTTATTTAAGATGAGTACTAAACGGAAGAATTTTTTAGAAGTGTAAATCTAATATTTTTAATAATCGAATTTTTATTCTTGCTAGGTTCAAGTTCAGGTATTGGTGCCGCAATAGCGATTACGTTCTGCCGTTTAGGTGCATTAGTCACAATCACCGCAAGAGATGAGGAGAAATTAAAGGAAGTTGCTGCAAAATGCAAAGAAGTTTCCCCGAAAGGAAATAAAGAGGTGAAAAGCTTTTATATCCTTTAGCTTTTTTCGAAAATTATTTAATGGCATTTATGATAGTTATAATATTCTAGCGCTGTTCCATCAATCTTTTAATCTTGAAACCTCGAATTATGTACGGGTAAGGTAAAATCGCAGTAAAAAAAAATGTTCAGTATTTTATTAACTCAAATAGCATTTAGCTTTTAGTAAAATAAGAGTGTTGTTCAATAGAAACACGTTTATTCAGGCTGGGAAGCAATTTTTATGCAAAGAATTTAAAGAAATCTCCATGAACATTAAGGCATGAGTCCCATTAATGCACTGATCTATAGATTCCCGTCCGGTAAAATTCATCGGTTGTTGGTAGTAACAGCAAACTCTATGTCAGCGTCGGAACTGAACCGCCATCCTTTTAGTGATTTCAAATATCTGCATAATGGTCGACTTTGCTTATAAATATTATAAAATAAGGACTCTGAAATTAGCAAAGGGTAGAAGCTTTTAATTGCCTACGCATTTCGTAATAATTACATCTTCAGGGAAAACAATATAACTACAATAGAGGCTGATTGCGTTCACAATTTATGGACCTACCCCACCGATTGGAACGCAAATTTCAACCGTGGGGTTAACAAGGAATGTTATTCGTTCAAAATACACGAATCATGACTCATATTGCCATGTGTAGATAAATTATATAATCATAAGTTAATTTAGCATAGAGAATAAAATAAAATAAAAACAAAAAAACAAAATCGTTAAATAACATAATACTAAAAGGCTCTTATAAGCAGAGTGAAATATTCATCGTGATAATCGATACTTCTAATAATCGACATTTATTGTTCCCGTGATCGATTCCGATTCTTGCTGTTGATTATTTCGTTTACAACATCCAGGATCAGGTTCTTTACAAAATTTGTCTGGTTGTTTAAAAGTAATGCCTCTCTTGCTAATACGTGTCTTCTGATTTCTAAAGTTTCCATCATGAGGATCCGTTTCTGGTCATTTTCTTTTTTGATAATGCTCATAATTTCTTGAATATCGGCGAACGGGTGTTTCTTAACAATGAGATGTGTCGCGAATGCAGATTTACGATTCTCAATTCACTATTCTCAATTCCACCATTCTGCGATGGTCGTCATATCCTTCTCTAAATGATCTTTTCGTAGATCCTACGTAAAACGCTCCACAAATCTTGCATGTTAATTTATAGACACCACAAGATTTGCACTGACCTTCTTGGTCGTCATATTCTTTTTGCCCGGGTTTAACACATATCTACATTTGTTCCTTGTTCTATACACAATTTTTAAGCCTTTGTTTCTGAATATATTACTGATTTTTGTAATTTCCGGGCCTGTATACGTAAATGCCGCATACTTTTGTTTTTCTTTTTCTTCCTTTTCTGGGTGTTTAATTTGCTTAGCCCGATTCATTATCGTTTTCGTAATTGTATCTGGGAAGGAATTACTTCGTGCTATGTCATTGTAACCTGTATAGGCAGAGGAAATAGTGATAACGCAGTGGAAAAAAATGATACACGTGAACAGGGTAAGGATTATAATTAAGTTTTAATTTGGAAAATTAAAGAGTAAGGATAAACCTGGACCTAATAAAAGGTCGGGGAGTTATTAATCAACTCCACAAAAACGTAAGTAACACAACAAGTAAAGCTTAAAAAGCAATTAAACATAGGTAAATAAATAGTCACCAATTATATTAACTAAACTTAGAGGGTTTATACAAGATACAAATAAACCTTTATCTATAATTGCTTAGATCACAAGACAAAAACTAAATAAACTAGAACAGGCAAAAACTACAACACAACTCAGCCGGTCGCGCCGGTCATCTGACAAAGTAACACCTTAGCCTAAGCAAAGCTACGGATAAACCTAAAGAACAGCTTGCTCAGCTACATGACATAAATAAGAATTAATTTACAATCACAATTTTTATTCACTTAAGAAATTATCATAATATTACTCAAAGCTCCCTAATTAGCTTAATCTAGCAAATGAGTACAATTCTTATTCACTTAAGAAATTATCATAATTACACACCAAAACACTCTAGTATAATTAACCAAGCTTATGAATAATAATTAGATGACTACGAGTGAATCTCATGTCACCTGAACAAATACTCAAATAGCAAAGTATGTGGTCTCTTAAGACCTTTAACTCTAACACAAATTCGGATAGCTTACTAAAAGCACAAATTCGGTTGATATAAGACACAATATATGATAGACAATAATTAGTTGAAGGTAGAATAAACCCAGCCTAAAAGAGCAAGTCAAGTTCGAGTAGTCTTATAAATCACTAATCACCAGTTCATGAAATACAAATTGTATGAGCAAATACACTGTAAATTCTGCACAAAATTTTAATAACAGGAGTGGGTCTATTTAGCAAAAACACTGAGTCTAAAGGTACAAAGCACAGTGTCTTTGGTTAAATGAAACACAGATATTAAAATTGAAGTACTCAAAGTCTTAACACTGGAAATTCTTAACGGAGTTACACGTCACCAAATATCATTCACATAGCAAAAAGCCTAGGATGGCCAAACACTGTAAAATTTAAAATAGAAAGAAATCACGTAACATTAGGGAGGTAAAATAACGGGTTAACGTTCCCATCCCCATACAGTCACAAACACTTGGGCACCTTTCTATTTATTTATTTTTCACTTCAAAATGCCTGCGTAGAGTTCCGTAACGGCATTTTATTTATTTGGTGAAGCATAGGCGAATCCGTATTGCGCCGACAGGTAGGCAATTAACCCTGACGGGAAACGGCCTCTTACCGTCGACCGCTCGTCGAGCTTCCTGCCATGGAAGTCGTTCAAAGCGGGCGATAAGGAACGGGGGTCGAAGCTCGTTAAGGTAAGAGTACTTACGTACTGCGTTGTCGTCGTGGGGAGCGTTCTTCCGACCGCAAGTCTCGGGATATATTCCTGTCGTCTCGTGCTGGCTGGTACACCGGTAACTACGGAATTACTCCTCCTCAAAGTCGCCACCTGCGGGGCTTCACCGACGAACACTCCTCGTCTCGGCGTGGAGAACTGTCTGCCCGGTGTCTCGCTGGCTCCGCCCGGCTGTGGTTCCGTGCGTTGTCGTACTTGCCTTTCGACGACGAATATCTCTCTTCCCGTAGACTTGTGGCTGGATACTCTACGACCATTCGGTTCGGTCGTCCGGGTCACTCTCCTTTTCTCCTTCCGAACCTCCCGCCAAGAAAATTTCGCTGCTCCGTCACGAAGCCTCCCTGCGGCATCATTGGTTCGAGCGTGCTGATGGTTGTGACGACACTGTCTGCCCCGCTCCTCCCCCGCCTTCGAACGGGTGAATGTGCGCGAGCGGTAATAGCAGCCAGTGTCGCGGGAAATCACATCAGGATCCGATTTCCGTGACAGTCATATATCAATCTTAGTTCTTCCTTCATATATTCCGTTTGGGGATGTGCTGAGGCCTGAAATATCGTATCGAACGATAACATCATATCGACATTTCCAACGATAATATCATATCGATTTTTTCGTAGGTTTTATCGAACTATCGCGTCGATATTTCGATATTTTAAATAAGGTGCTGCATAAACAAAATTTAGCTATTAAAACTATTTATTTACTGAATATCCTTTTATAAAAGTGAAACAAAATTTATATTTGCTTATCAAATTTACCAATATTTAGAAGGAACAGAATTTAAAAATAGTAACTTTGAAAACCTCTTTAGCCTGCTCCTTTTTTCAGAAATGGTGTCTCCAGCTCTTGAAAATAACCTCTCAGATGGCACAGATGTTGCAATTATGCTTAAATATTTTAAAGCAATTTTTGATAACTTTGGATAGCAAGTGACGTCCGCGTCATAAGATCGTCCGGAAATCCACAAGTAATCATTTTGTGTATCAGGCCTTCGTGCTAAACCTGATCAAAAGCTAATTGGACATCCAAAAACACAAGACCACCATATTTAGCGCAGTTAAGAGGAGTGTTTAATTCTGCAACAAGCCTTTAGATCTGGAGTTGGCAGGAGTGAACTAGGCGAAAGCCGAATTGCTCTTCACGAACAAGATTGTTAGCCACACAGAAGTCGTTAAATCTCTTTAGAATGACGCGTTCAAACACTTTTGATAGCATAGGTAACAAGCTTATAGGCCTATAGCTGACAGGGAGAGTAGGGTTTAGACCAGGCTTCGGTATGGTAACGATAACAGACTCTTTCCACTTGACAGGAAAGTAACCATGTCTCCAGCAGTCATTCATGGCCCTGGTAATAGTCGCAACAACATTAGGAGGTAAGTTCTTGAGAGTGCTGTTTGTGATGGAATCGATACCTGCTGCTTTCCTACTTTTAAGATGCTTGATGACATCGGAGATTTCGTGAACACCAATAATGTCCTCACAGGTAGAAATAGATGAGTGAGCTCGTATGTCATCGTTGATAAGACGAATATTTGGGAAATTATCCGTGTTGTCCTCACCAGGAGTGGTAAATTGTTTAACCAGGGATTCGGCGATCAGTTGAGCTTTATCTTTATCACCCGTGACAGCATTGCCATTTGCGGTAAGCAGCGGCGGCAAGTTGATGGGTCTGTTTCCTTTTAGAGCCCTTACAGTACCCCAGAGCGAGTTGTCCTGAGACTGACAGGGACTTTAGCTTTTCGCTCCATCTTTGATTACGTAAAGATTTAACCTCTTCCTGGACCTTGCGAGCTAGCCTGTTGTATTTCGTCTTGAAGAAGGGAAGTCGTTTACGCTGCCATAACCTTCTATAGGAATTTCTTTCAAGTATGAGACGCCTGTTGTAAGTAGGGAGGTCGAGATATTCAGGACGCTTACACCTGTTATTTGCACGAGTAATAGAACTGATATTTGCATTGATATCCTCGTTGTCAATAACCTCCTTATATGGAATGCTGTTTTCTCTAAGGATATCCCTGAAGAGTTTCCAGTCTTGTTTAGAGCGAAGCCCAATCTTAGCATCGATGTTCAAGCCCTCAAAGATAAGCATCACTGGACGGTGGTCAGAGGATAAGTCGTCGACTGTGAATATATTATAGGGCTTGAAGAATGCTTTAAGAACTACAAACGTCCAGCACGTCGCTGACAGGAGAGCGGTCGCAGTAGTACATATCATCAAGGGGTCCAGCAACAAAGGTGTCAATCTCGTTTAGAGTATATCCATAGAGGATATTGCCATTTTGGTTGGAGCATTTGGAATTCCATGCAGGGTGCTTAGCATTAAAGTCTCCCGCCATAACCACTGGAACGGGCCCAGAGAGAAGCTCATCAAGCTCGCACGATCCAAGCTTGTGCCTAGGTGAATTATACAGAGGTGAATTTAATTTCACCTGCGTCGGCGTCATTTATTATCACGGAAACAGCTTCCATTCCTACATAATTCGGAGTGACAGTCTCACGATAATCAGTGCCATCTTTGACAATGATAGCTGCTCCACCAAATGCTTGACTGGCGTTGTTACCCAGAGGTCGATCCTTTCGATAAACATGATAACCCGGCAAGTTAAAAGCTTGAGTTGATTTCAGGTGCGTCTCACACACGAAAGCGATGTCAATATTCCAATTTATGAGGGAATTGTAATATTCGATGCGCTTCCGATAGATCCCCCTGGCATTCCATATATTGCAACGAAGCTTTCCGTGGGTAATTGTTCTGTAGTGGTTTCTGTTCATGGTCAGTTCTTGATTTCGTGGGACGCAACCTGTGGAGCACGTTACCACTTTCCTTAAAGAGGTTTAGAAGGTTACCCAGACCCCTATAAATGCTGAGCAATTGGATTGGATCGACTGCATCTGAATGAGAAGAGCTGGATGCGACTGAAGCATAGGTTCTGCCATCAACCACTTTGGTGCTTTTGATCCCTTTGACTTGGGGATATTTCGGACACCTGGTGTAACTTGAAGTATGCTGACCATCACAACGAATACATTTAGGGGGGTCTTTACCCTTTACATTAGTACAGTCCCTCGACTGATGGTCACCTGCGCACTTGTTACATCTAGGGGATTCGGTGCAACCATGGGAGACGTGCCCAAAACGTAAACAGTTGTAACACTGTAAGGGCCTTTTGTTGCCTCTAAATAACTCTACAATAACAGCAAGAGGACCGACACGCTTTAAACTCAAAAAGGACTTATTATGATCAGTGTTTTGGAATAGAACCAACACCAGTGGCATTTCAATGGAACCGTTTGCTTTTTTCAACCTGATTGCCATTTCTGGGTAATAATTTGCCTTCCTGAGGTCATCACAAAAGTCTTCCAGATCATACGCTGTGTCGACATTTCGGACGACGTATTTCAGCAGCTTTTCTGATTTGAGCTGATGATGCTGGATTTTTAGCACATCGTTACTCTTTACTCCAGACACTAGAATTTTGTGCGTGTCTTCATCAAGACACTTAATTTTAATGGTGTCCTTACGACCGGTGTGGCAGGTGATTTTCTCTAAAGACACGTGCTTTGTGATTTCCTCTAGAATTTCCTTGATTGGTTTTCCATGGTGACGAATAATAATCGGAGGAATATAAATAGCTCCCTTTCCATGGGTGGCA
>JAHWFO010055271.1:0-17252 GCA_023313115.1 Rhysida immarginata | reverse complement strand
ATACTCCTTCCGGAACTTTCTTTGCACGGTTGCAGGTGATTTTGTCTGGAAATACCATTCGACAACCTTGCATGTCTGCTCTGTTGATAAAGCAGGCGCCATTTTTCAACAATACGATTTTCATGCAGCGCCGTTGCAACAATACAAACTCCAACGATTTAGAAAGTCGATATGGCGCTCATATTCTTTCAATTGTTTATCCCTAATGCACGTCATTCGAGTGAAATGGTCAGAAATTGACTGAATCACCCTGTATAATACTCTCAGTTAAGTAGGCAAATCAAACACAAAGTGACAGAGAAAGCGGTCCCAGACTGCAAAGAGTAAATGTTTATTTAAAAGTCACATATCTAGAAAATGGTTAACTTTTGGATAGTAGGTTATAGGTTCAAATCTATCGGCAACGACCTAAATAATAACGTCCTTAAATATCTGGGTCGACTTTCCCTGTACCCTGTATATATGAAATAGATTTGGTTTAAGTTTTTTTTACTTGCGTGTGTGAACAATCATTCTATATTAATGGCTAGCAAGCACAGCCGGCCAGGTGGCCGAGAGGGCTAGGGCGTAGGCTTTGTAGTTCTCGAGTCTACCTGGTCGTGAGTTTGAATCCTGCCGCGGGCATGGATGTTTGTATTTGTCCCGGGCTGCGTACAGATATAACTTGTGTAAAAAGCGCAAAATGACCTTAGCAGTCGAAGCCAAAAATTCTAATAAACCTAAAGCAGCATCACACACACGTGTGTAGAAAAGACATGCTAAAACCATAAAATCCAATACACTGTCACACTCGATTGTTTGTTTTGATAGATAAGAAACCTATTAATGGAATACGTTGTGGTGTTTACTTTTTTTCATGCACTTTTGTTTACCTTAAGGGCGGAGTTTTAACCAAACTTCACGAGTTGTTTACTCCTTTAAGGAATGCAATTTCAACAAAACCTATGAGGAAACTTGTGTTTATTTTAAGTTGCAGAACGTCGCTAGGTATCTCACGACATCCTTTTCAAAAGCATCCTGTATAGTATAACGGTAGCTGGAGGCTGGACCGGAACTGTTCGTTTCGAATTTATCTTTTATCACATGATCGCATTATATTACATACAACGTGAAAATGCAACACCATGAACGCGTGCATAGAAAGTGATAAAAATCAGCAAACAGAAAGAGACAGCAATGAACAATAAGTGATGTTCATTACAACATGATACACCTATACAGTGAGCGACAACACCGTGTGATCAGTACGTTGTAGGACCACCGTGGGCGGCGATACAGGCAGCGATACGTCTAGGTACAGAGTCAATGAGCATGCGGATTTTGTCCTGAGGGATGGATGTTCATTCCCTGTCAACCATTTACCAAAGTTCGTCTTCTGAACGCGCCAATAGCAATGCATGCAAGAAACGTCCAATCGCGTCCTAGAGGTGTTCGACTGGTGTGAGATCAGGGTAGACTGCTGGCCAGGTTAAGTACCTGGGTACCATGCAGGGCATGTTGGCTGATGCATTCTGAGTGCGGTCAGGCGTTATTCTACTGGTAAATGGCTTTGGACACTCGCTGAAGGAAGGGGTAGTGTCTCCGGACACAGCACCTCATCCACGTATCGTTGGGACGTCAAGGTGCCATCAAGCGGACCAGATGTGATCTGTTATTGTTGGAGATTGCGCCCCAAACCATGATGCCGCGTTGTCGCGGGTGTGCCGCTCCACAGTCGCGGCCGGATTGGACCTGTCACAACGTTGGCGCCATTGCTCGGCGCCTGTCATTGCTGAAACAGAAGCGTGGCTAGTCTGAGAACACCAACCTGCGCCATTCCACTGTCCACGTGGCTCTTTCTCAGCACCATTGTAAACGAAGGCATCTGTGACGTGGAGGTCAATGGCAGTTTTCTTAACGGACGATATGGGTGCAGGCCGCCTGCAACCAATCGACGAGTAATGGTCCTGGACTATATGGGAACATCTAGTGTGTTCTGAACATGCTGCAAGAGGCGACGGAAGTGGCCTGCGGGTTCGCAAAAGCTTACCGGCGTATGTGTCTATCCACACGTGTTGACGGTACTGGGGCCGCACCAGAACCTCTCAAACGTGCCACATTCCTTTGTTTCGTCCACCTTCGCCACAGCCGATGCACCGTGGATGCGTGTAGGTTGCAGTCTGCTGCGATTCGACAAAAGGATCAACTTGCCCTTCTGAGTCCGATCACCAGAAAAAAAAATTGGAAGACGATTTCTGTACAATACAGAGTACCAGAAGTATTGCCAATTAAGAACCCTCCTTCCCTTATATCGCATTCAAAATGCGCGGGAAAACTGCCAGTCTCCTGGTTCGTGCATACTGCACTTTTCCTACAATATCCGCTGGCCCGTTTTTTAATGAACGACCTAATATCTATGTGAGCTGGATAAACCGTGCAATTTGCATATTTTTCTGCCCATTCATTCACGGTGTTGCATTTTCAGTGTCAGTTGATGTATTTTAACCTTTAATTTAAAACTATACTACTGGCCCTGTCACCGTATCGATTTTGATACTCGTCGGAATGCACAACCAGCTTATCCATTCAGGACCAGGTGCTCTTTTGGGGCAAGAAGAGATGCAAAAATTACTAGGGTCAAGTTCGGCTGTAGACTAGTGCTTGATTTAAATAATAATAATTATTAACTGGAGATGCGTCACCAAGCATAGGTAATGATTTTTCAATTGAAAAATGGAAGGAAAAATTCTGCGACCCGGATTCGAATCAGGACCCTCGACTATCATGGCCGATGCCTCTACCAATTGGGCTATCGCAGACACCACGGACAGCCAAGCTGTCTAAAGGTGTCTTAAAGACAACCAAGTTGTCACGGTTGAAAGCCCAATGGGAGACGGGAACCTGGCCCGCATCGCATTAGTGCTTGATTGTTTCTCATTGCAGGAACTAACGACAGTTTTGCCACAAGTTGTCTAGGCGTCACATTGCTAACATACATTTCGATGAGCTGCAAGGGTGGCCATTTCAAAATCTCGCTGCATATTTCTGGATCGCCAAATGAATTCACACAGGTGCCTATTTCACTAGTGTCAAAACAAAATTGTAAAATATGCCATTTATGAGCTTGCAAACGTATTTCACAGCACTTGTGGCCTTTTTTTCCTATCTTGGCCACAGTGGCGTTTATTTTGTAGCAATCTGGCGCCCTGATGGACATAATCTCATAATTGTTAAATGGATGAGATTAAGATCTGGAGAGAAGAGCCTGTCTAGTAAGTCCGATCGGTCGCCAATAGTTCCCTTGGTACGGTCGGAATTGATTCCTGACCGGTGTTTCAGTGTATGCGGACTTTTTGGACAGCCTGGTCGTGGTCAGTCTAAACTGAAAGAATCGTCACAGCTTTATAAAGTACGTTTGCGAGTAAAATTCTCTAATTATCACAATTTCCTTTAGTTTATCTTCTATCTCATCTCCTGTATCAAGTTCATTCTTTTCTTGTTTATAGATCTGTAATTAGGCGTCCTTGCTGTCAGAAAAAGTTTAATTACGCTGCGCACAGCCAAAGATTCGAACGGTTGAATTTGGTCCGCAGTTTTAACTCCACTTGATCACGCAGGCGACAGGTCACATTTTAGACACGCTGAGCACGACCGATAGTTATTTTTGGACAGGATGTTCGCAACCGTTTTCGATCGTCGCGACCTCTTGCAGTTACTGCACAGGCCCTAAATTAGATTGGAAAGCATAAAACATTATTGGAGGGTTTTTGCGTTTGCGTGTGATGAACATGGGTTTACACTTGTTAACATTCAGCTGTAAGCGCCACTTAGAGAACCAGCTCTCACACAGGTGTAAAGCTTTTTGCAGACGGCTGATGACGTGGACTGGATTAGGTGCCCAGGTAATGATGGACCCGTCGTCAGCAAACAAGTAAAGATTGCACTTTGTAAACTTAGGAAAGTCGTGGATAAAGAAATTGAACAAGGCAGGCCCCAAGACAGAGCCTTGGGGAACACCAGCATTAACGTCAGAAGGGTCAGACAAGGAGTCACCAACCTTAACACGGAAGGTCCTGTTTGTCTGAAATGAGCGAACCAAGGCAATCAGGTCATCAGGGTAGACACAAGTAATCATTTTATGAATGAGTCCATCATGCCAGACTTGATCAAAGGCCTTTTGAACGTCAAGAAAGATGATACCACCAAACATAGAAAGATTGAGAGGACCGTTCAAATCAACAACAAGCCTCCATACCTGGAGCTGACAGGAGTGAGCTATGCGGAAGCCGGATTGCTCTTCACTAATAAGGTTGTTTGCCTCGCAGAAGTCGTTGAACCTATTGAGAATAGTTCGCTCAAAGACCTTGGAGAGCACTGGCAGTAAGCTAATGGGTCTGTAGCTGATGGGAAGAGCAGGATCAAGCCCCGGCTTGGGAATAGTGAGGATGATTGAGTCCTTCCAGGCGCCAGGGAAGTGACCGTTTAGCCAGCAGTCATTCATGATCCTGGTGATAATGCAAACAACATTAAGAGGCAGATTCTTCAGAGCACTGTTGGTGATGGTGTCGATGCCGGCTGCTTTTTTGTTTTTCAGGTGCTTAATGGTGTTCAAAATCTCAGAGGTGCCAGTGATATTAGGATGAGTAAGAGCGCGTTGAGAGAAGCCAAACTTGTCACATACTTCCTTGACTTCATCAGTAATATTAAACAGACAGTCCTCCTTGGGCGTATTGAATTGACTTTTCAATGAGTCAGCGATGAGTTGAGCCTTGTCCTGGTCAGTGCTAACAAAATCGCCGCTTTCTGTAAGTAGAGGAGGTAGTTCAATGGCCCTGTTGCTTTTAAGGGCCCTGACAGTATTCCAAAGAGAATTGTCTTGGACGGACAGACTCTGTTTGAGATGGGTTTCGCACAAGAAGGCAACATCAATGTTCCAACTTGTGAGGAAATCGTAGAACTCATGACACTTGCGAGGAATGCCCCTCGCATTCCATATACTGCAACGTAGCTTACCTTGATTTATAACTTTTTTAGGGGTGTCTATCCATGATTATTGTCTTGTCTCAGTTTGAGTGTCTGCAGCAACACTTGCCGCTATCCTTTAACATATTCATTAGGTTACCCAAATACCTTTGAATTTTAACCAATTCTTCGTGGTCAGCGACTCCCTTACCAATAGAAGCAGAGGCAACGGATGCAAAAGTTCTGCATTCAGCTACTTTTGAAGTTCTATTCCTTTTAACTTGTGAGTATTTGGGACACTTAGTATAACTCGATGTGTGCTGGCCTTCGCATCGAATACATTTAGGAGGGTCTTTTCCTTTTATATTGGTGCAGTCCCTTGACTGGTGGTCGCCCGCGCACTTGTTGCAACGCGGCGACTCGGTGCAGCCCTGGGACACGTGCCCAAAACGTAAGCAATTGTAACATTGTAAGGGCTTCTTCTTGCCCCTAAACAATTCAACTGTTACAGCAAGTGGACCAATGCGCTTTAAATTAGGAAAGATTTATTGTGCTCAGTGTTTTGTAGGAGTACTAGAACCATTGGCATCTCAACTTCACCATTTGCTTTTTTAAGTCTAACTGCCTTATCGGGGAAGTAGTTAGCGTTTCTAAGATCTGAGCAAAAATCTTCCATGTCATACGTTATATCTACATTTCGGATAACGTATTTTAACAGTTTCTCAGATTTGAGCTGATGATGCTGGATTTTAAGCACACTATTAATCTGGGAATTTTCTGTCCTCGTCCCCCTTCTGGGTTTTTTGTTACGAACAACTGGCCAGGCACTGTCTTCCACTTCTCCATTACTTCCTTCGGAATGGCTACTTTTGTTGCCACCGTTTGTCGAACAGTCACGATCATCACTTATTTCCATGGACTCCAGTCCATGCACTTTGTTAGCAAGCGAGATAGGTTGAAAATTTTCTCTTACCTTATTATCTTCCGTGGAGTTTCCCGCCTTGGGAGTCCCGGAACATTTCTCAAAGGCTTTTCTAATCAGTTCACTTTTGGTTTTCCACGTGTTCTCCTTGGT
Organism: Rhysida immarginata; assembly: GCA_023313115.1. Lineage (NCBI taxonomy): Eukaryota > Metazoa > Arthropoda > Chilopoda > Scolopendromorpha > Scolopendridae > Rhysida > Rhysida immarginata. The sequence goes on along the minus strand of JAHWFO010055271.1, from coordinate 11,236 downwards.
TCCTGTCGAAAAGCGCTTCCAGATTTATTTTTCTGTGATTTTTGTTTTTGTTATATTCTTTATTATTTTTGTTGTGGTAAAAGAGCCCTTCTTTATACTTAATTACGATCATCCACATACCTCTTTGTTCTTGGTTTCAATTGTGGACATTTGCCCAAGTTTTCCTTTGTCGGACAATTGCCCCAGTTATACTTTTTTGTATAATTTTGATTTACTAGAATTATCATCAGGGTTCTTTTTTAGTGAATATTTTTTATATAATTATTCTGACACATCTGAGGACAATCAAAGAAACTTATAATCAAAAACCATAACCTCTCGATTCTCAAATCGTTTCTTATTCTCAGGAATGTCAATTTCTCTTCTAATGCTAAAAGCAATTCTATCCTCATTGCATAAAAATTGACTATAATATGTATAATTTAGTTTCTAACATGACTTTACTTCTAAAAGGAGTAGAGCCACATACTGATTGACACAAACGTTTATATTAGTGATTGGTGTCTCTCTGTCGCATTGAAAACTCCATGAGAGTCTTTGGGCTCTATATTCATTAGAAAATACAGATTGGCCATATACAGGGTGGTTATAATTAAAGTAACACCATTTAGACTCTTCTAGCGGCCGTTCTGGTAATCAGATTTTGACGAAACTTGAGATATATGTTATACAGACCATGAGGAAGAGAATTTTGCAATAGAAAAAATTAGTTCATATTTTGACCGCTACGTCAAAATATGGCGCTAGTCATGTAAGAAACTATCTGAGAATTTTTACTCAATCAGAGAAGTTATGCAAATGAGATGTAAAATTAGAAAAGCTTTTAAGATGACAGTGAAATTAAATGTAAAGTCATTCTTCACAATGGCTTTAGCTAAAAAGGATCGAGCTTTATTGGTGAAGTTGTTTTACCAGAACTGCAATAATGCTTCTGCTGCACTAAGAGAATATCGACGTTTGAAAAACTTGCGAAATTGGCCTATGTCCATTAATGGTTTAAAAAAAGATGATTAAGAAATTTGAAGAAACTGGTGAGTTGGGTGTGCTGCTAGGGAGAGGACGGAAACGAATTCAAATGAGACTGTGGAAGACGTTGCTGCTGCTGTAGTGGAGAGTGCTTCAAGTTCCCAATATTCTTCAGCAAGTGCTCGAGCCGTATCACGTGATTTGTCTATTCCGTGGTCTACGGTGCAAAAAGTTTTGCGTTCTATTTTAAAGTGGTATCCATAGGGGGGCAGCATTTCAGAAACGGCCACCTTTGTGAACTGCTCAAGGACTGCCGATGTGAAGGAGTAACGCGATTGGACGAACCAGACAGTTTCGAGCAACCGAAGAGATAACTGTGGGAATCCACGGGCCATCGATCCTAAAGGCGAGCGTCGGTTACGACGCCTGGCTAAGACCAATCGGCGTGCCACTGTTGAGCAACTAACACAGCAAATGAACAATGGGGCCACTAGGCGTGTCAGCACCAAGACAGTGCAACGATCCCTCTTGAGGTTGGGGCTGCGGAGCAAGCGTATGGTAACAGCGTCCATGTTGACGCCTGTGCATCGCCGAAAACGCCTCCAATTCGCAGTGGACTATAACGTGGCAAAAAGTTGCTTTCTCTGACGAGTCGCGGTTTCTGGTAAACAGAGTGGACGGACGATGGAGAATTCGCCGGGAAGCATCTGAGAACAGGCACCCCGACACCAACGTTGGCAGACGACAGGCTGGCGGGGGAGGTGTGACTGTTTGGGGGATGTTTTCTTGGTATGGTCTGAGTCCACTGATACCGCTGGAGGGTACACTGAATGCTGTCCGTTACTTGATGATCGTCGCAGACCAGGTACACCCCTTCATGTCGACAGTGTTTCCTCAGGGTGATGGCACCTTTCAACAGGACAGTGCTCCCTGCCATACTGCCAAAATTGTCCACGACTGGTTCGAGGAGCATGAGGATGGATTCAAGCTACTCCCATGACCACCAAACTCCCCGGACCTCAACCCCATTGAACATTTGTGGGACCATTTCGATCGCCATGTCCGCAAGTGGACCCTCCACCACGCACGGTGATGGAATTACGGAATGCACTGATCGTCGAATGGTCCCAGATACCTGCAACCACCTTCCAGGACTTATTGACTCTCTGCCACGTGGACTAGCTGCTGCGCTTGCCGCCAAAGGTGGATATTCCGGATACTAGCAGGTGGTCTTCTTATTAATGTGTCCCTACCCTGTATATCTTAAGTTTCGTCAAAATCTGATTACCGGAACGGCCGCTAGAAGGTTCTAAATGGTGTCACTTTAATTATAACCACCTTGTACATGAATGGGACGGTTGTTACTATAGACAACATATACTGATGTCACAAACAACCCCAATGAAACGTTGATTTTGCTTAGGGCGTTAAATTGGCATGTATGAAATGTTGTGGAAGTTTGGTCTGATTAAAGTCAGCATTGAAAATTTTTGTAAAACCTGATGCTGAAAAGTCAAAATCAATCAACGAACAATTATAGTTTCCTGAGTTTGCATCTTTTTCTTCTGTCAAAATGCTAAGAATGTTGGTGTTAATAATTTCTTCAAATTTTGTAATCACTGACACAACAGCGAACATCAGAGCTGTGGAAAATTTTTCACTGTCTATTAAATTTATGGACACAGCACAATACAGACACCGGATGACTCAGTTTCTGTTCGCGTGCTCATGAGTAATTAAATCAGAAATATTTCAAGAAATAAAGCATTCAATAAAGTTTAATTTTTTTTCATTTATAGTTTTTCTTGAAAAAAAAATCCCTGTTTTTAAAACGGGATTTAACCCTCGTAACTGGCTAAGAACTAAAATTTTTAGCTACAAACAGTGTTTATTTTCTTTTTAAAAAAAAGAACGTCACTTTCTCATTTCCTCAATATTTTATATAGGATGTCATTAATGAAATGGGATTAATAGAATTTATATCCATCAATTAACAGAAATCTTACTAATCAGTTTCTGTACAATAATAAATTTTTTGAACGTATTATCTGGTCCAGTTAAGAGTTTAAAATTGCGACAAAACCTCAAAAATTTATTATCTATATTTTTATTCGTGCTTACATAATTTATTTGTTGTTGCAAATAAAGTTTAGTTTTTTTTTATAAAACCCTAGGGCATTAAAATAGCTATTAAAATAAAAATTTGGCATCTGAACAATAGGCTACTTGTGTAACGCTGGCATCGCCATCAAGCGGTAAAATTAGGTAAAACTAGGTTACAACCCGGTACAATCACCATAGTCACCACAGTATCTAAAGCTTATGGAGGAAGAGCAGCAGATGCCTTTATAACTAATGATTGTGGGTTTTTAAACCTGATTGAACCAGGTGATCTCGTTTTCGCCGACAAAGGTTTCCCATTAATTAAATCCGAGCTCTCAAAACGTAACGCAACGTTAATAATTCCTCCATTCACTTATAATCAACAATTTACAGATGACGAGATTGAACAAAGTTACATTATAGCATCAGTAAGAATACATGTTGAACGAGCCATTCAGAGGATTAAATAATGTCAAATCTTCAACCACATTCCCATAGAACTACAATCTCACAAAGATTCAATAATACAATGTATACTTAAGTTTATCATTGCTAACAGCTAGCTTACTTTAATTAAAGAGAATACTACGGTTTGGTTTATTAGAATTTTTGGCGTCGATTACTAAGGTCATTTTGCGCCTTTTACACAAGTTATATCTGTACGCAGCCCGGGACAAACACGAACATCCATGCCCACGGAGGGATTCGAACCCACGACCAGGCGGACTCGAGAACTAGAAAGCCTACGCCCTAGCCCTCTCGGCCACCTAGCCGGCAGAATACTACGGAAAAGCCATAAGATATAGCACTTGTTATTAGGACCGATAGGTACTTATGTTTTCACAATGTGCGTCCGTCTGTCCGTCTGTCTGTTGGTGCTCTAGCTTTCGAACGCTTCCGAATTTTCGACTTCCGTTTTCGCCATTCGACAACTTAGGGAAATCGGAAGACTGAGTTCGTTGATGGAAAAAAATCGGTGAACTACTTCCGGTTCAAAACGTCAAAAATAATATAGGGGACCACGTTTTTCACTATACAATTCCATGTATAAATGTCCTGTGCATTGCCAAATGCTGTTCTCCCTTTGGCACTCCATAGCTAAAGCAGAGAAAAGGCTTGTTAATTAAGTGAAGACACGTGATCGTCTTCCTTGATGGTCAATATCAGTCGAACTGGTTCAAGGGTATGTGGTTTAGTGGTACAATTATGGTCCACTGGAAACTTTCAATGCTAAGATATGGCATGTATTATATCAAACAGCTTGAAATAACATGTCATGATTGAATATTAACGTAAAATTAATGATAGTCGAAATAGGTTCAATGGTATGTGGTTTCATGGACCCATTATGGTTCATTGGAACTTTCAATGCTAAAATTTGTCATGTAATATATCAAACGACTTGGAATGATGTGTCATGAATGAATATAACGTAAAATTATCGATAGTGGAAATTGGTTCCAAGGAACCTGGTTTAGTCTAACCATTATGGTTCATTGGAACTTTTAATGCTAAAATATGACATGTAATATATCAAACGACTTGGAATGAAGTGCCATGAATGAATACAACGTAAAATTAATGATAATTGAAATTGGTTCTATGATTCGTGTTTTATTGATACCATTATGAAACTATTGGAAACTTTCACTGCTAAGACATGGCATGTAACTACTTACGCCTTATATTATCAATAGTTAGTTTGTGTTAGGCAAGTTTTAACAATAGCTAGTAGCTACTCATCCCTTCATTGATACATGCTTTCGTAGAAAAGCGTTGGCAATAGTTTTTGAAGAAAGATTATTAAATAGGAATGATAACAAAGTAAAGGATTCGTATAGGTTCTAATCTATAGAGAAATGCTACTTTCTCCATTAACTTTTCAGATATTTTTATTCAGTTTGAACTATACGTTTCCCTTAGAAGTACGCCTTGCTTAGCAACCAGAGGCTTCCTTAGCCACCACATCTAATTCATAACAATGAAAGACTTTTTTAGAAATCAAATGCTTTCCTTTTCGTTCTCGATTTCTTTAAATCCTATCGGTCCTGGGCATTTCGGTTGCCTGACCTGTTATTTATTTGAAAAGAAATAAATTGCTATATTACAAAAATCTTTTTCTTTATTATTATTATTTTTTTAATTAGCAGCATATAAAATGGGAAGAAAGTAATCAAAATAAAACATCTGTAATTTTGGAATACAATTCACTAAAAAAAAGCTCATCTCTTTGAACAATTAGATGAACATAACCTTTTTCAAATAGTTTTTAGCCTAATAAGAGATTTGTTAATATACTTTCAAAATGCTCTTCGAAATTTATCGTTAGAGAATGAAGTTTTACGTGGTTAAAAGAGGCAGGGCGACTCATGTGTTTTAAAGCATTTTTTTTACTGATTTTCTAACGGCTATTATAAATAAATTACCTTTAAATAAATATTTCCGTCGAAATCGATCAAAATTCACGCTTTGAAAACTACAATGAATAACTATAGGAGGCATAATTTGCGTTATAAAACGTAATCTTGCCTCGTTGATCTATCTGTGAACATCGAAATTGGGGAACATTTTTGGGGTACTTATTATATAAGGAGGGGAATCAAACTTATTTCATTCGAAAGGTACTGCGCCATAGAAGCGCAGAAACGAAGAAACAAGTCTCTGGGACCACAATTAGCCGAGATATTCATTAAAAATCAATACCGATAGGATGCTAACAGATACCGAGAGATGGCGATCTATGTCCATCAGAGAGAATTCAATCAACACCACCTAAACAGAAGGCTTGATCACTGAAACGTTATACATTATTACATCATCATCAGTCGACCATTGTTAATCGTATTTGTACCACGGTCTATAGATATTCATGGTCATCGACTTATGATGATGTAATAATGTATGACGTTTCAGTGATCAGGCCTTTTGTTTAACATTTAATTGCATTGTTTATATTTCGAAAAGAAAAAAAAAGTTTCCAATTTCAATATTTAAAGTTTGTTATGCCTCGAAAAAGTATGCTAACGGGTCGGATTTAAAGACAATAGATAGCGTAATAGAAATAATATCGCACAGGTCGAAATCGATATTGTTGTTTTTAAAGATGTATTTAAATGTGCATTAAATGTAATTCGATTGTTTTTTGATAGTTATGATTTTGGTTTGATGAATTTACACTGCAGAATTTGTAATGCAAACATTTCGCATCTGAAGTTACTTTACGTGATACAACGGCATTCACTTCGTGTTGTCATAAGGGTAAAGTTTATTGGCCGCCATTAACACAAAATTTACTTTTAATGCTCTGTATAAGCGATTCATTTCAAATGATCAAACCATAAAAGAGAAATCAAAGAATTATTTCAATAATATTCGTAGCTACAATTCATCGTTTGCTATGGTAAGTTTTGAAGCTAAAATTTCAGATACAGTTTTGCGTGGAGTGTATCATTTTAAGATACAGGATATTTTTTATCATCGAGCAAGCCAATGACTTCTACGTTTGGCCGTTCACATGTTATGCGCAGTTATAATTTTATGACATTGATATTGCTGTTAATCACGGTCTATAGATATTCATGGTCATCGAGCTCCATTGTTAAAATGAAGCTAAAGTTTCTAGCTCCCAATAGGGCGGAAACTCTATTGAAAAGTGGCGCTGCATGTACAATCGGCCCAAAAACGCCTGCAGCGCCGCCCTATCGACAGAGAGAAACTTTACTTTCATTTTCAGTTTCAATGAAAAACTTCTATCGCAGGTCACGGTCGGCCCTGGTGCGATCTATGCGGCACCTGGCGCGATCTGTTTTCCTTAGCTTCTCGAAACAATGGAAAATGGCCGAAGCTCGATGACCATGAATATCTATAGACCGTGCCATAAATATCTATAGACCGTGCTATTAACTATAGACTGTGTGAACAATCAAATCAATCGTGCTATAACAATTTAATGCGTAGAATTTCTATTGAATTGGAGCGCGTTAGTTGTTTTGTGCGATCTTTTACTGCAATGAAACAATATTGTGTAAGAGCTGAAAATGCATATAGAGAAATATGTATGGTTATTACCGTTAACCAAAATTTAGACCTTCGATGAAGGTACAATGATGCAATTCAAACTGATGTTGCTGTTATTTTTAGCACGTTGATAGTGAGCCACCATTCGAACGAAATATGGTTTCTTTTTTAAAAAACAATGGTATAGTCCATAATATTTCCTAATGGAGATACTGGGTGGCATGTTAATTTGTTTCAGAACAGACCAAATACATCTACTGCGAGACAGCGCAGAAATAAAGTTACTATGTTGCAATATGCATGCTATCGGCTGGCAATTAGAGATGATTTTAGCCTTTTACATTATTCACAGAAATTATTTTTGCAGTGGATTGTTGATATGTATGTACGTATTGAAGGTACAAGACTTCATTTCATAAGACAAAATCAGTCTGTTCTAAGGTCAGAAGTGTATAGCAACTTAACTGATCATTTAGAATTGGTCCACGAGGGCCAGAGAAATTACCTCTTGGAAATTGCCATGTGAAGTGGAATTTAAATTGAACAATCCTGTTGGCTATACAGCTTTTGTCGAACTCGGCTCTTTCGAAATACTCCTCTCTACGGGCTCGCACTGAGGTGCCGATACAATATTCGGAAGTGCTGCCGTCCCGTCAGTCGCAGTGGGTGAAACAATTACACTTTCTTCCTTGGCGGTGTCAAAGCTTACAATCTCCGGGTTTATCGAGTCGCTATCGGACGAAACTGGTGTGAGCAGCCCGAGTTCTTGCTTTCCTTCGCATTGGCGGTCATTCACTCTATTTAAACCGTAAATTATCGCGCTCTGCTGATAAAAGCTCACTATCAGACAAAGTTCTTCCTAAACAATTATCAGTGGCACTTTTACCGCATTCAATGCTACTGTCCCAGTCGTATTTCTGTCGGGCACTCCCGTTCGCTGCACTATGTGCTCTCGCACTAACATGCAATCTAGTCCCACCTGTGTAATCGCGCCGGCGATATTTCCTTCGGACTATCGGCGACCTAACAGCATCGAAGTTTCTCAGCTTCTTTGAATTCCGCTGCGTAGAATGTTTTCGGGCGTCGTCCACGGAATTGGGCGGAATTGGGCGTAATATTCCTAGGCGGCTCTTTCTTCTCTCGGCTGTCGCTAATTGAGTTCCTTGCCTTATCGTACTCATTCCTTCTCTCAACTTTTTTCTTTCCGATGCCACTCTGTCTCTTCTTTCTCTTTCAAAAATAACCCTTTTTCTTCCTCTTCTCTGATTGGTCGCTCTCTCCTCCCGTCACTCCGACTCTCTTACGTAATCCGTCTCTCCTCCGGGATATCCTATTATCTGGAGGAGGCTGGAGCTTGTCTATCTCTATTTTTTTGTTTACTTTTCTCCGCCTTCTTTTATGATTTTACTTTGGCATATCACCTGATTTCTTTTGAGAAATCTGACGATATGACACTTATAATCCCCTCGTCTGTGCACAGGCACCGAATTCCATTGTTGTACTCCAACAATTAGATTGCTATATTTACTGAAGAGTAAAACCAGAGATCCTTAATATTAACGAGATATGATAACCATTGTTGTTTGATGTAATGCGCAGATTTGTTTGCGCATACGTATTTTATCCCACTACACGAGATGGCAGCCTCATTTATGACGTCATTGCGACGTCATGGCCAATTTTATGTCATAAACTGTTTCCATTTTACAAATCTGACTTTCAGTTTCGGTTTAATAACGGAAGTGTTAGACCAGGAGCACATGTCATTTATTCCTGGATAGGCTTATAAATGCAAGCTGAATTTAAAAATGGCCAAAAATCAACATTGTGCCGCGAGATATTGTTTAAACAACATGTTTTGTATTGTTCAAAGTCTATCAGCAATAAAACTTCTAAATTCTTAAAAAAATTCTACATTTAGTGTAGTGGATATCTGTTGTTCATTTTAAAAATTTGTTGGTTTCTTTTTAATTTTCAATTTAAAATATTCCAAATCTAAAAATGAAGTTAAATTATTTCAGAGATTTTCATATTTTAGTTATATATAATAAAAACTATAAGAAATAATAACTTTATATAATTTTAAGTTTATAAAATAATTTCATCATTAATTTTTTTATTTTTTTGTACACGTGTACTTATTATATAATTACACTTCCGTTTCTAAAATGAATATGCTTGTAAACAAGTCAGGCAACAGAAATGCCCAGGACCGATAGGATTTTAAAGAAATCGAGAACGAAAAGGAAAGCATTTGATATCTAAAGCCTTTCATTGTTATGAATTAGATGAGGTTGCAAAGGAAGCCTCTGGTTGCTAAGAAAGGCGTATTTCTAAGGGAAACGTATACTTCAAACGGAATAAAACAATCTGAAAAGTTAAATGGAGAAATTAGCATTTCTCTATAGATTAGAACATATACGAATTTTTTAATTTGTTAGCATTCCTATTTAATAATCTTTCTTCAAAAACTATTGCCAACGCTTTTCTACGTAAGCATATATCATTGAAGGGATGAGTAGCTACCAGCTAATGTAAAAATTTGCCTAACACAAACTAACAATTGAAAATATAAGGCGTAAGTAGTTACATGTCATATCTTAGCAGAGAAAGTTTCCATTAGTTTCATAATGGTATCATTAAAACACGAATCATGGCAAATTTCAATTATCATTAATTTTACGTTATATTCATTCATGACACATCATTCCAAGTCTTTTGATATATTCATACCATACTATAGCTTTGAAAATTCCAATGAACCATAATGGGTCCACGAAAAGCAGGTGCGTTTGAACCAATTTCGACTATCAAAAATTTTACGTGATATTCAAGCATGACACATCATTCCAAGTTTTTTATATATGCCAAATCTGAGCTTTGAAAGTTTCCCCTGAACCATACTGGTTCCATGAAATCACATACCATTGAACCTATTTTGACTATCGTTAATTTTACGTTAATATTCAATCATGACATGTTGTTTCACGCTGTTTGATATAATACATGCCATATCTTTGCATTGAAAGTTTCCAATGGACCATAATTGTACCACTTATCCACATACCCTTGAACCAGTTCTGACCGGTATTGACCATGAAGGAAGACGATCACGTGTCTTCACTTAATTCACAAGCCTTTTCTCTGCTTTAGCTATAGAATCTTAAAGGGAGAACAGCATTTGGTAATGCACAGGCCATTTATACAGTCCCTTATATTATTTTTGACTTTTTGAACCTTTTTTCTACCAACGAACTCAGTCTTTCGATTTCCCTAAGTTGTCGAATTGCGAAAACGGAAGTCGAAAATTCGGAAGCGTTCGAAAGCTAGAGCACCAACGGACAGACAGACGGACGGACGCACATTGTGAAAACATAAGTACCTATCGGTCCTAAAAATGTGCATTTTATTCATTTATTTATTATTTATTAATATTTATTCTTAAATATTGTTAATATTAATATTTATTCTTAAATATTGTTAATTTCTAATTGTATTATATTAATTTATTTATTAAAAGTATCTATTTTATTTCCTAAGATAACAATAACACGAATAAATTTCCAATATTTTCTTTATTAATTCAATTCTTTATTTCAATGCCAACATTAAATAAATCAAAATTTGAAAGTAAAGAGTTTATGAATGCAATTTACGTCACTAAGGTATAAAATTGCGAAGAGAAGTGGCGTCATTTATGCATGTTACGTAATGACGTCAGTTTCTCGCGATGCTCGCAGGAAACGATATCTGAACGATACTTTTGCTTTATCCCACCACACCAGAGGCCACTGCTATCACGGAATTACAAAGGCAACAATGGAAAATGTGTTAACGTCATATCTCGTTAGTATTAAGGATCTCTGAGTAAAACACAGTATGAATAAAGTATGGACAATCACTGTTACAGGCAGCCATTCTGACTCCTACTTCATTCATGTTTTTTATGATGATTGTTTCTTGTTTGCGATAAATTCAAACATGCAGGTTGAACTCTTCCTTTTGGACAAAAGTTAAAAGAGAAATGTGCCTCTGAAGGTTAAATTTGCTGCAAAAAACGACCAATCATCATATGAAATAGGAGTCAAAATGACTGCCTGCAACAATACTTTCTCTATACAGTGCTTTACTGAAGAGTAGTAGAGAGTAG
>JAHWFO010055270.1:13319-25488 GCA_023313115.1 Rhysida immarginata | reverse complement strand
AATCGTAACCTCAACAAAAAAATCACCAACTTACAAACTAGCAAAATATTTAGATAATTATTTAAAAAAAATTTTTGGAATTTAATGATATAATAAAATAACAAACACAAACCAAACAAATATTAGAAAAAATGAAATTAAGAAATAAAGACAAAATTTATACCATAAGACATAATAGACATGTATGATGACATTTCAATTAAACAAATTCTCAATATCATAAAAAAATCAATTAAAAACTAAACTACCATACACAAAAATACTAAAAATCATGAAAGCCATAAATCTATGTTTTACCAATAATCAATTAAAAATTAATGGAAAAATGTATGCACAAACAGAAGGGCTTACCCAAGGGGAGCCCATTATCACCAATACTTTGTAACATGTATTTAAATAACATTGACACAGATTATTAAACACATCACAACACAAACAATACATAAAAATATGGATGAGATATGTAGATGACATTTTAATCACGACAAACAGACCAATAGAAACAATACAGTTATTGGAAGAAAGATACCCATTAAAATTTACACACAATAACATGATCAACAACCAAATCACATTTTTAGATTTAAATATTATAAGAAATGAAAATAGCCTAAAATTTGAAATATATGAAAAACCAACAAAAGGAAACAACATACCACATTGCTTTTCACAACAGCTTACATACAAAAAAATAAACACTATTAAACAATATAAACAAAGAAAAAAAAATCTCGTTTCCCAACATATATTCCTGCAAATTTAAAAAAACTGAAAATTAACCTAATAAACAACTAATATCCAATAACATTCATACACAAAATTTTAATATAAACATTTAGGAACAATACAACAAAAAGTAAACCAAATCAACAAGAACAACAAAAACAGATATTCAATATAATACAACAATAAACTCTTCCACAAACAGAAAAAAATATAAAACAAATACCAAACATAAAAATCATACCTAAAATAACAAATAACATAACATTAATAACCACCACCAAACTAAAAATAACAAATAATAAAAAAAAACAAAAAACAACAACACAGATAACAATTTCAAAGATATATGTCAATATAAGAAAAAAAAAATGAGCACCACAAACATAAATTACCAACTTCCATGTAAAAATTGTGATCATATCTACACAGTTCAGACAAATGGACACTACAAATAAGAATAAAAGAACATGAAAGAGCACTTCACCACAAAGACAAAGACAATCATTTAGTTAACTACTTTGTCAATCAAAATCACACACAAAAATGGAATAATATAAAAATCATTGAAAAAGAAGTAAATTATAAAAAAAAGTTTAATAAAATAAGCTATAAATATAATTACAAATAAGAAAAATCTGACCAAACCATCAAGAGACATAACAACAAATGGACCTTACTTCTAAAAAATAAAGAAAATAATACATCCAACAAATACAACACACACAACAATCACAACCAACAAACAATTATATTTTATTTTCAACAATTATTTTAATCAAAAATCCCATTTCTGATGATGACGTAAATGCCTCGAAAATGTTAAATTTCACTACTTATACTTCAAGACTTTCATTTACTATTTCAAGTTTTTTCATCATTTTATCTTTTGAACTAACTCTTCAAAACTCTAAATATTACATTGTGCCTGTGAACTTTCATTACTTCCACCTCACAACAAGACTTTCTTCAAGAATCACTCTAAAATACTTTCTTCAAGACTCACACTTCAAGACATAGTCAACATTTGTGACTTTTCTTTTTTTCTTTATTTAATATTTTACAACATTTAATTAAAAAAAAAAGGAGATCATCAAATTAATACAGCTTTTTACAATTGGTAAAATGTAGTTTTCAATTGAAAAAAGCTGTAATATATAATAACATGCTCCGTTCTGGGTTCTAGCTGTAGACTTTTCTACTTGTGCCGAACCCGACATCATTGTTAAACGATGAAATTGTAACGCCCTGTTTTTCCGGCCACGCACAGTACAATAATTAAAATGTTTAACTCACCCCCTTTTTATTTATTATCCTGACCAGTAACTAACAAACTCTATAAGAGAAGATTTAAATGCTCTATGTATATATTCTTATCTACAGTACAGGGTTGTGCATAATCTTTTGCTAGGGGTCTGGAAAATAGACAAAACTAAGTGGAATGTTCTGCGGTTGATAATCAAAAAGTACGTTTATTTCTGCTTTTATCACATCAATATTTAGTGTGGCCACCACCTGCTTCTCGAACAGCACGTCCGTCACCCATCTATCCGATCGGTTTAACTTGTTCGCAACCCATTTGCGATTAATAAAAGACGCACTTGCTTCCATTGCCTCTCGATATGCATTTGCACGAACTCTATTCATGAAACGCTGCTCTTCACTGTCATATTTGTTTTATACCAATAGACGCACAATGAACTACTCTCTGCCGAAGCGTCATAAGAGTGTGCTACAACGCTGCGGTTTCAGTCGCAGCCCCCTAGCAAAAGGTTATGCACAACCCCGTCTATCAAATAACTCCATGTACCACGCCTTCGAGATACAAAACAATGCTTATTCCTCTTATAATACCGCTTTCTCTAAATGCAAGCTCATACATTTGGGGTTCTCTTTTCTGACAGGTAAAATTCTCAACGTTCAGTTCTAACTTCTGTTATGTTTTTTTTTTGACATAAAACTTTATGAGCTTCACAGCACAGTGGGTTAAACGCATAAAATTACTTAGGACCAAACATATTACCTTGTCTTCAAGTAGGCTCAAGTTTCTTTTACACCGGTATAAAGGCAGTCGCATATGTCTCTTTTTTCGCTCGAAAAACAAAAAAACATGTATTTATATTAGAATATTGCTTACTTTAAACATTCATGACTCTAAGTAAACTAAACATTAATTATATATCCAAATTCGTTAGGCTTAGTCATCTGATAGTTCAGTTTGTAATCAGTTCTATATGTATCCTCTTTTTTTGTTGGCCTAAGAAATCTTTCCATGATGAACTATTTTGTCATAGTTCTCGAGTATTCTTCGGGTAAGATAATAATATGTGTCATTTATCATTTATAAGGCTGTAGTCGCGGCAAATCGACGGGGGAGTACAGGTAAGTCAGAGGGAGGGAGGGGATTTTCTTTTCAGGTTATTGTTAGTGCTGTACACTCTATCTAGTAGGGTAACACCTGCAACACCTCTCAGAAATCTCATTTCGGCCGCTTGTACCCGCGATCGCACTCTTTCGGTCATTACCCAAGCCTCATGACCATAGGTGAGAATGGGGACAAAGATGGATTTGAAGACCGAGAGCTTAGCTTTGTTACTCAGCTCGCGTTTCGTTACCACGGATCGCCACAGTTCACGTCTGACACAGCTTGCTGCACCGATCCGAGCATCCAATTCTTTCTCCTGCCGTGAAAAAAAGGAAAAATAAAAATATTATTACAGCAATCAAAACAAACAGTGAGGCCAACTATTCAGGTTTGTACCTTAAACAGCGATGTCAGTTCCTCGCTTTCCTGACTGCATTTTGGCTAAATTGTAAAACCAATTAAGGGGACTTCATTTCATTCGAATGGAATGAGAACCTGTCATTGGCCAAAAAAAAAAATAACAACGTGAACTTCCATCATTTCAAGCGTTGCAAACAAATCGGTCCTTGTTTGCTCAAACCTATGTGAGATTCTTAATAACCATAAAAATAAAAAATAAAAAATACAGGAAATTAAAGGATAATGGCATTTTTTTTCGCGTACAAGAAACATCGAAGCAAACAACGATATTCATTTGCAGATTTATTGAATTTTCAAACCATTCGAGAGAATATACTGTTCACCGTTCTAATAGAGCGCCGAAACAAAGGTAGTTCTTCTTCTTATTTATTTTTCCACGTTTCATTTAACGTCGTCTATATATCTTTATTTTCCTCTACCGTCACCAGATGGCGCTCGTTGCCGTCCCAACCGAAGAGAAATAGTTCGGTGTCGAAGGTGCATGGTTATCAAATGAAATAATAACACTAAAAAACAGAGGGAGGGACTATATGGGCGTTTTTTGTAGACGACTTTTGACATCTCGAGCTATACGTTCTCATCCGAGCGAAGCCGATAATAGGAAGAAAGGAGATGAGGAAAGAGCGGCGAGAAAAAAGAAAAGGATTTACAACGATACCCGTTTCCATTCGGTTCAAAGGTGGAGTGAAAATGCTAAATCATAATCACGAAAAAAAAAAAGCATACGCCAAGGAGCAAAATCGAGTCGAACAGAAAGAATCCCTTAAAGTAAAAGCGTATCATCCAATGCTAGACGATTGCCTGGACACGGAGAGTTCTCTCGATGGCGGTACAGGTACTATCATCAGCTCAAAACGTTAAAAAAAAAAAAGAAAACAAATTGCGATAGAACTTTCCATTAGGTGTGAAAGAACTAATACTATTAATTGATGTCATTTAAATCCTGCCTGCATTAAGATATAGAAAAAAAACAAAACCGGACGCACCAAGAAATAAGTGTAAGCAATTGACACGAAAACTAAATAAATGGGACGTACGTGTAGAGAAGGAGTGCTCTGACTTTCAGAATGATTTGCTGGAGAGAAAGCGTTACACAAAGTATGACATTGGTCCAAGTCTGGCCTGGATATAACCTGTTACCCAACATGGTATGGCATGGATACACAAGTTGGTGCTCAGGGATATATTGCCAATGACCTACTGGAGAGATAACTCGTAGGCATACAGTGTTGACCGCAGATGACGCCCCATCACATCTCAAATATGCTTAATAGGAAAGAGATTTGGCAATGTGGCTGACCGAGAACGTGTATCTCAAGCGCGGAAACGATCCATGGAGATTGAATGCCCTCTTTGGCCGGGCTTATCTCGTTGAAATGCAAAAACCATGGGCCGCGAAAAGAACGGCAACATAACGGGTCTTTAAAGTACCGTTGTGCTGTCATTATGCCAAGGGGGTCCAGCTGAAAAATGAAATGGCATCTATGTTGCGTGATCCAGGCCGTGTCCAGTTATATCTGAGAAATTTTGATAATTTGCAAATCCAGTCGAAAATTATTGGTACATTCGTTTCGTTGCGATCACTTCATTTTTACAAGATGCGAGAATGTTTTGTCAAAGCCTCTACACTCTGGGCATATTGGAAGGGCCATTATTTGAAAGCAATGCACACAAATATATCCAAAAGGTGAATACTGAAACTTACACAAATAGCGAATAGCATGATTAAGTTGATGTGCTCATATATTCGACGAATAACCGTCGAGCAATTCATATTTCCTTCTGTTCTTTCCATATTTAGGGCTTTTACCTAATAATTCGGTCATTTTCGATGTAAAAGTCTGTTTAGACAATCTTTCGGTAATTCGTCATTATTATCTTTTTCAATCCAGATTTGGAAACAATGGAACATTTTCAGAGTTAAAGTTAAAACTTTTCGGCTGACTTCAGTTTATAATGTAAAAGATATTCGTAAAATTCCTTAATGACTTGGCGGAATCTGGAATTGCAGCTGCTAGAGTCTAGGACGTAAATTTAGTGAAAGACCGTTCCAAATATCAATGGCGTTAAATGGAAAGTAACTCTAAACACTGGTTTCCTCTCAACAATTTCTGTGGCATTGAAATTATAGCAATTAGAAGCGTGATCAAAAGGGCATGTAAATCGGTGGAGATACGCAAATGATTAACGTAGGGAACAAATTGGTTGGAAAGCTTCGCTTAATTAAGCGTGGGCGGAATGAGTCCGTAGGATTCAACAAACAGCGTGACAGATGCTGTTTACAGGGCTCGGTGTTGAAGTGAATGAGAGAGGATAGCAATGTAGTAGTCGATATGAGAAGCTCCACAACAACTTGACATTACACAGACGTTGGCAAAATTGGTTACAGGAAAGTACGATGACACGCTTACGCGTTGTGAATCTCGACCACTAGCTATAGCCAGCAAATTCTTTTATTGCTCGGGGAAGGGGTACTTTCATTTTCGGAAGGAGTATGCTATAAGAGTATGCAGAGTTCATCAACCTTTTTTTTCGGCTTGCACCTCTAGGAAAGCTTTAGATAAAATATTGCGCTCCCTTCACGATTTTGTCAACCAAAATAAAAAGAAAACGATTCACACACAATTACTTCGTTGCAATTTTCAACACCTGAGGATGTTTCAAGATGGCCATGGTATGATGTCCAAGCAAATACCGCAATCGGAGTAAACATAATACGATGACTCTCAGGTCTGCGGTTCTATCAAGTATGTTGGGAATACGACTGGGTCAGCTTTGTAGCACCAGTCCCACTGTAACACAAACAAAGGGCTTGATCACGTGACATTAGGCTTTTATGGGTCCTATAAAAGTGTACGCGATGATTATGCGATTCATTGTTCGACATGGATTTACTAAATACATAACCTCTTCAGACTATGCATTATATGCAACTTACTTTCGTCAATTGTTGTATCTAGCGGCTGTCATATCTCAAAGTAACTTGTAGTCCAGCTTTTTAAAAGCAATGCAATGTCAATACCTCTAAGTTTATTGGCTAATCGTAACCATTATGTTCTTAACTGAAAGAGTGCAAAATGAATTAATGTGTTAAAATAATTGCATTAAAAAAATTGGGTTGAAAATAATTTTCCAACCCGAAAGCTTTGAGGTAAAAATAATTTTTTTCTAAAAAACAAAATGTATCTAACATGATTCAAAGTTCAAATTGCAGCTTCAGTATAGGACTCAAAATTTATTTTTTACACATACAAGGGGACCGCACGGACATGTAATCACGGATTTGGTTGAAATTTTAATCAACATTAATATACCTTCTGTGTAAAAGGATTTGACTCAATGGCCTTTCGTTTCGAAAAAAAAATAAAATAGTTTAAGTTTATTATTGAAGTGCCAGATAAGCCAAATGGGAAGAAAGATATACAACTTAATAGCGGTAGCGCAATGGTTAACATCAGGTTTTGTGAATATACTGGTCCGGGTTCGATTCCTGTAGTATTGACATTTTTTTCCATTTTCCCCCCAATTTTTTGCGTTTCTCGCTATTTTTATTATTTGTTTGCACTTTGCATAATAACATTCACATACATAAGCAACGTCACAGGTCAAAAAAAATATAAAATGCGTTGTACAATATATTCACAGACGGTCATTGCCGTGGCATGTGAAATAAAAAAGAAACTATAAAAGATCTATTCGCACTATCGACGGTCTATGCGCAATCGTCACCGCCAAATCACGGTTCGTCAATGATCATCCGTGAAAATGTTATACAAAATTTTTCAATATTGGCAATATTGAAAAAATTTTGCTTATGTATGTGAATGTTATTATGCAAAGTGCAAACAAATATTAATAGCGAAAACCACAAAAAAATGAAAAAAAGAAATGGACAAATAATGGGGGAAAATGAAAAAAAATTTCAATACTACAGGAATCGAAACCGGACCAGTAAATCCGCAGAACCTGAGGTTAACCACTGCGGCACCGCTGTTAAGTTGTATACCTTGCTTCCCATTTGGCTTATCTGGCACTACAATAATAAACGTAAAATATTTTATTTTTTTTCTCCGAAACAAAAAGCCATTGAGTCAAATCCTTTTACACAGAAGGCACATTAATATTGTAGATTGACCTCCTAAAATTTCAACCAAATCCGTGATTACATGTCTGTGCGGTCCCCTTGTATGTGTAAAAAAATCAATTTTGAGTCCTATACTGAAGCTGCAATTTGAACTTTGAACCTTCAGGAAGTGAAAAATGAAACGAATCCCTGAATATGTCTCAATCTATCTATATATATAAAGAAGGATGTTTGTGGGTCTGTCTGTGGGTGGGTCTGTACGTTTTTTATACAAATCTACAGTTTTATTCCGATCTTGATGAAATTTCGCATACATGACCTTCAAAGCATGAGGAAGGTCACTGTCTACTTCAGATTTCGAAAAAATAATAATTATTGATAAAAAATCGATATTCATGGTTATAGCAGGGCATATTAATGAGAAATATCGCATGACCAACAATGCAAGATAAAGTTTTTGCAACAATGGTATCAACACGCAATTCACAAACACTCTGCACGGACCAACAATATATATCTCATGACCAACAATGCAAATAAAAGTTTGTGCAACAATAGGTATCAACAATGGTTTCAACACGCAATTCACCAATAACAATGAGCTCAAAATGATGATGCAATGATAAAGCAGTCCTTTCCAAGAATTATAACAATGCAATATGGATAAGTTTCAATTTGTAACAATGCATAGAATTCCTGTTATTCAGGCTTTTCTTAGAAAAGAGAGTTCTTAGTACTTAACAATTTCTTGAAAATCTTTAAAAATGATCAGTAAATGGAGACAATGGAGAGTTAGCAGACTATTGAGAAAGAGTGGAAAGACGAGAGAGGAAGCACTCCTTTAGCTCCGTGATGTATTGAGCAAATGGGAAGCAAGTAAATAGAAGATTCCGCGACCGCTAGACTGCACAAAGTGATGAATGGCCAAGTTTTGCTTCAACACATCGAGAGAAGAGTGGAAATTGCAACAACACTAAGTATACTACTGAGGTAAGATTACGTGAGTAAGAAATTATTTAGACTAGCAGTGGCATCCTTGGAGAGGTCCAGCCATTGTGAGCCTTTAAAAAGATTTTTTTGGAATTTTCATTAAGAATTTTTACTGTATTAATTCTAAGCATTTTCATGTGTTTATTTTTAAGATATTGCAAAATTTAATTTATTTTTTTGAGATTGTTCTGTTTACATCCAAGTGTAATTATCCCGGGCAACGCCGGGTACCTTTGCTAGTGACTTATAAATGGCTTTCTCGTCAAACTCTGACGTCATGCATTGCAGACTGATTTGCTCAAGCCAATGGCAGCACAGCTCCAACCTACGCTGCCACTGGCAGTGTTGCCATTAGTATGGTGACCCTAAGTTGGTTCTGATTTAGCATAAAAAGGGGGGAGGGGCTTTGAAATGTGATAAAAAAATCATTACATCCACTATGATCTGAACCTGACTCACATTGGAAAGTGTATCCTAGATCTCCTGATGAACATGGTGCAGACGTTGAAGCACCATGACAATGACCTGGTGACTGGAATACTGAATAACCTGAAGGAAATAAAGTGGCATACAAAGTATAGAAAACCATGTTTTTCCTTCCCAGATTATTGGAAGATGTAATAGCACCCTCCTCCTCCCCCTATCCCACTCTTCTGACAATCGTTAATCTTATTTTTTGTTTTTTCATAATGTGGAATACCTCTTTGGGTTAGTCAGGCTTCTTGCCTATTTCAGTGTATTTCATGTGGAATTTATTCCGGAAAGGTGAGACTCTGAGACTCGTGTAAGCACTGCTTACGTTCCACCTGAACAAATGTACACTTCACTGTTCGATTGTCGATTCAAACCAGAAGCCTTATTTGGCTTGCAAACCAGCAGCAGCAAGTTCGATAAAGGTAATACATGAATTTACTTTTTTACTTTTTAACTTGTTCTATACTTTTCAACCTATGATCTAACAAATTGTTCAATGAATCTTGTTACATAAAATTTTATCAAGTTTAAAAACATAAGCTTTTTAACAAGTAATACTTCGGCTTAACAGCGAGGTTACAATGAGCTTATTTTTTTAACTGTTTTTTTTGTAACTGTACGGTACAGGACATAATATCTTCGAAACCATAATTACCAGCGAAAAATATTCAGTACGAACAACGTTACAAGAAGTCTTGGGAAACCGAAGATGATTTCAAAGGTGTTATCAAATAAATATTATTATTTATCTATTTATTCAATATTCGAAGTGCAGGCGATGCACAGGCGTCAACATGGGTGCTGTTACCATACGCCTGCTCCGGAGCCCCAATCTCAAGAGGGATCGTTGCATTGTCTTGGTGCTGACACGCCTAGTGGCCCCACTGTTCATTTGCTGTGTCAGTTGCTCAACAGTTGTCTTGGCCAGGCGTCGTAATCGACGCTCGCCTCTAGGATCGATGGCCCGTAGGGCCCCACAGTTACCTCTTCGGTTGCTCGAAACTGTCTGGTTCGTCCAGTCGCGGTACACCTTTACAACGGCAGCCCTAGAGCAGTTCACAAAGGTGGCCGTTTCTGAAATGCTGCCCCCCCCCCCCCTGGCCCGATAGCCAATGATCATCCCCTTTTGGAGGTCCGACAGGTTACTTGCTCTGCCCATGACGGCGACAATTGCTGTGTTAACGGATGCTACTACACGTCTGCTGTTGTCAGCTTTTAATGATATGCAATGATTTTTCATCTGCATACCATAGGACGTTCCAACATGTTCGAAGAGAGGTGGTCATATTACTGTCCCGACCCTGTATATGCAAAACAGGAAACAATTGCAGCTCATTCAAGTTTACGGATGACAAAAGTTTAGCACCTGTGGTTCATGTCAGCATTAATCTATGAATGGGCATGAAAATAGTAGTTCTTTTGGTTAATTAAATAGTTCTTTAGATTTTTGAAGTCATAGGAATGGGAAAGCGTCCAAATTTGAGTGTTGAAAAACGCGAAGCGATTTTCCGTTTATATGGGGAAGGATACGCCTTTAAATAAATAGCAGTTTGTTGCAACAGTGCAGTAAAAGTGATTGTGTTCGAGCTGTTCAAAGGTATAAAGTAACCGGATCTGTTTGCGACCGTCCAAGAACTGAAGCACCCCGTAAAAACCACTCCAAGAACTCATCGCCTAGTACACCGCCTGTCATCCTATAATAGAAAATTTACAACCTCGATCTGCAAAGAGTTGACTGCAAGATGACTTCCTGTTGTTAGTTGCAATACTATTGGCCGTCGTCTGAATTATTTTGGGCTATACGGAAGAATTGCTCGATAAAAGCCTCTTGTATCCTTGCAGAATCGCAAAACAAGATTAGTTTCGCACGCGCCCATCTGCATTGGACACCTCAACAATGGAAAATGATACGAAAATAAATCTCTTTGGGAATGATGGAAAACAAGCCATAAGGCGTCGAAAGAAGGAGGAGTTTGCACCTCAGTGTTTACAAGCCACTGTGAAACATGGAGGAGGAAACATCATGTTCTGGGGGGCGTTCTCTAGTCACGGATGTGGTCCTATCCATCTCATTCCTGGAATCATGGATCAGCTGGTCTACAAAAATATTTTGAAAACTGGTCTTGCTGCCGTATGTTGATGACAACCTGCCTCTCACTTGGAGATTCCAACATGATAACGACCGTAAATATCGTAACAGATTGGTCCGGCGGTGGTTAGGTGATAAGTTAGAGTGGCCCTCTCAGTCCCCTGACCTGAATCCCATCGAAAGGTAATGGGGCGATGTTAAGCGAATGCTCAGCAACAAGACATGCAAAAACAAGCAAGAATTGTTCACTGCAGTCACTGGAGCATGGAAGAATATTCCACTTGAAAGATGTCAGAAACTTATTGACTCTATGCCACGTCGTTGTCTCGCTATGATAAAAAATCATGGGTATCCAACTCGTTACTAAATCTCGTAGCCCGTAGATTTTTTGGCCTTATTTTGTTTCACTTTATCAACAATAATGTAGAGGTGCTAAACTTGTTCCACTTGAGTTTTGTTGGAAATTGTTTAAAATACACATCACCAAACAACGAGAGTTTGTTTTGCAAAGCGGAATTGATTTTTTTAGAAATAAATGTGTATAATATCATGTACAATAATTGAAACAAGCGTTGAATCCCACAATTCAAGTAAAAAAAGGTTTATCTAATAATTGTGTCTTTGAGATGATCAACCTGAAGCGGAGCACGTGGAGGCTCAAAAAATAAATAAAGAGCGTCATCAGCCCGATCGTCCCCGTTCCTCAAGTAGTTCGCCCCGTCTACCATTGGCTAGGCAAAACAAGTGGCGAAGTAGGCGGGGCAACGGGAAGATAAAAAGCGAGGCTGATGAAGCAACGAGGATTGGCTTGTGGATTTCATCAAGAAGCTCAGCACTGGACAACTGGAGGCCCGACGAGCGGAATCAAGCCTTTGCCGAGGAGGAACACGAAACTTTGAGCCACACCGAAAGAGTAGACTAGTGCCGACCGTATCCGAATTTTCTCCCAATCGGCAAGAATCAATTTCTCAGAAATCACTGATCCAAAACTGAAGGGCGGTTTCTTTTTTTTTTTTTTTTTTTT
>JAHWFO010055258.1:0-16892 GCA_023313115.1 Rhysida immarginata | reverse complement strand
TTGACAAAATGAACACGCTTTTGTATTCACAAAAGAGGATGTCATTTTGAACATTTATTGTACGGAGGGTTGATTCAGATAAAATGAGACGACTTTAAACGCTACGTATGACCTTGACGGAATGTGATTTGCATGACTCGTCCACTATTCATGGGGATTAGCTTTGTATACACTTGTTGCTGTTATTTGGGACATTTCGTGCTGAAACATGGCTTCCAAAATCACAGCTTTTTGGGAAGGGTATACGTTTGGCCTTTCCGACGCTAACTTGAGTCTTTCGTGCATTGTGGAATTATGCAAACGAAATGGTATTGTGGTATCCAAAGCTACTGTGGGTCGAATAATCAAAAAGAACAAATTGCGACCATCTAATGAACGTGGGCAAGCAGAGAAGCAGACCAGAAACAAGCCCCAGCCGACACGCCCAGCTCAGGTGGTGCGAGAAATCCGGTCTGAAGTGCTGAAAGAAAATCCCCCCACACAGAGAAGTCTAGCCCTGAGGAAAGGTATTTCACAGGCAACAGTCTCCAGAATAATTCATGACAATCTTGGGCTGGAGCGACGTCATAAAGCGCACGGTCACACAACTGAGTGACTGAACACTGCCAAGTCATCTGTGGCTTACTACAGGAAGATGGAACAGGAGACAGACATACGAGTTATTCCCTTCTCTCATGTGCCTGTAAAATCTCCTGACGCATCACCGATGGATTTCTGTGGTTTTGGTCTCCTGAAACGACGGTTCGAAAGTCGCCGACCAAGAACCGTTGATAGACTATGGAAAGTATGTCAGCAGGTGTGGAATGAAGTTTCCATTGGTGTCCCTCAAACTCAGCCTACTTCAGTGGAAATTACGGTGCCGGGCGATAGTCTAACAACGTGGCTCTCACATCGAACACAACTGATGGTGGCGCCATAGTATTACGCCATCGTAACAGAACTGCAAAGTCGTCTCATTTTATCTGAATCAACCCTCTGTAAAATAAAGCCAGGCAGACATCATTGACACAACCAAACATGGTTAAAACAAAAGAATTGTCAGAGAGTGTAAGGAAAAAAATAATTGATTTCCACAAAAATGGATTGGGTTATAAAGGAATTGCGGAACGACATCAGATCCCTGTAACAACAGTTGCATCCATTGTGAAAAAATTTAAAGACTTCAAAACTGTTGCCAATAGAATTTGGTAGAGGAAGAAAACCAAAATTAAGTGAAATGGCCCACACAGTCACTGGGTCTTAATCCGATCAAGAATGTTTGGGTTGAATTGAAGCGAAACGTGTGCACTCGTCATCCTAAGAATCTTCAGGCATTGGAAGAATGGGCAAATATCCCACTAGATACCTGTAATAAACTGTAAGGGGTGCTGGTCATAATTCATTGATATGACAGTGTAATTGTTGATGAGATAATTTTGTTTATCTATTTTTATCCACAGTCTGTTGGTTGACCTCAGTACATATACAGGGTGTTTTTGAATTGAGTACGGATTTTTTGGGAGATGATAGAAGAGGTCCTTAGAAGTATTTTTTGTCATATGTATATGGGGTCCCCGCAGCTCCGTTTACTTACAATCCTGCATTGAACAATCAAATGACACCGGGACGCAGTGTGCGTTGGTAGGCCTAGATTATTTTATTTTTAACAATTAACACAAGCAATCTACTGTAATAACTTTTAAAGTAATTGTTTGCAAAGAAATTTCAAGGTGCACGTGCTTGTTTGTTGAAAAGTCTTAGGACAAACTTCGTCAAGGAGATTCCACGGTATCCAACCCCTTTGTAAAATACGATTAGTCCATATGGAAATGAACTAATCGCATTCTGGGAAAGCAGTAGGTAAAGATTTGTTTTAAAAAGTTCACTTGATGTACTTTTTACATGTATAAAGTTAAACAAACAGTATGGATCGTTTTACATAGAATGATTATGCAGACATGCATCTGTGTCTCGGTGCTGCTGGTACCATGGATGGTGCAAGGCGTTTGTATGCTGAACGTTATCCCAATAGAATTCTTCCCAATTCACGAAGATTTGGTGCAGTAGATCGTCGTCTAAGAGAAACGGGCGCATTGACTCATGATAATCATCAGTGTGGACGTCGTCGGTGGTTACACTCCCCTGAATTAGAGGATGAAGTTTTGGAAAGGTTTAAGCGAAATCCATCGACAATTACTCGTGCAGTCGGAGCTGCTTTGAATATTAGTCATACCACTGTATGGAACATTTTACATGACGACCTGCAACATCCGTTCAAGCTTCGAAAGGTGCAGGAATTATGTCCCAATGATCATGGTCCCCGGCGTGCTTTCGCGGAATGGTTTATGCAGCAACAGAATAGGATTCCAGACTTTCCTTCCATGGTTTTGTGGACAGATGAGGCAACGTTTACGCAAGAGGGAATGTTCAATAGCTGCAATAGTCATCTGTGGTCCCAAGTCAACCCATGTGCAACACATGTTAACAGTTTTCAGCATCGTTTTTCGTTGAATATTTGGGCTGGCATGATTCACAATGTCCTGATTGGGCCCTATCTCCTACCATGCCGTCTTAACGGGCAAACATACCTTGGTTTCCTGAAGGAGGAGCTCCCTGGTCTTCTTGAAGATGTTCCACTAATGACCAGACATTTGATGTGGTTTCAACAGGACGGCGCACCTTCGCATTACACAAGAGATTACCTAAATGAGACATATCCTGGTCGTTGGATTGGTCGTGGCGGACCAGTTGCTTGACCACTGAGATCGCCAGATCTCTCACCAATGGATTTTTTTTTATGGGGAAGCATAAAATCAATGGTGTATTCCGAACCCGTAGATACCGAAGAAGAATTGGCGGCTCGTGTTGTCGCGGCAGCAGGTGACATCAGCGACCGTGCAAATCGACTGTTTCCACGCATACATCAATCCATCATAAAAGTCATACAGTAGATTGCTTGTGTTAATTGTTAAAAATAAAATAATCTAGGCCTACCGACGCACACTGCGTCCCGGTGTCATTTGATTGTTCAATGCAGTATTGGAAGTAAACGGAGCTGCGGGGGCCCCATGTTCATATGACAAAAAATACTTCTAAGGACCTCTTCTATCATCTCCCAAATAAGCTTTTAAGTTTTAGGGAGAATTTAAAATTAAGTGTAAGGATAATTGCAATATTAAAAACCAAACTCTTATTATTTGTTTGTGGAATCTTATAGAGCAGATGTCGGTCTATTTTGCTCCACTCCAGGAATTGCAGTTGCAAGGATGTTACCTAAAAAGGTGACTTCTTATTTACTTTTTACAGGATTACCAATAACATCAGAAGGTCAGTTTTAAAAGTAAGCCTGAATACATGCAATGGTTTTTATAATCTAGTTAACATTGCAATATTTTTCTTTCTTGTTATTTAAAGAAGCATTTCATTGCGGTTTTGTTAGCAGAGTTGTTCCAGAGGAGGAACTGGAGAAAGAGGTGAGTAATACGAGGTCGTTGCATATCAAATGTAGGATTTCGAGGTGGGTTCCGCGCTTCAGCACGGTTTCCACATTTAGTAGCAAGTACCCATAACAAAGTGGTACATTGCCCGAGATAAACCTATCGGCAACCAGCTGCCTGAAATTTGCATGTCTGCGATGATTTTTAATAGCGTTTGAACCCAAGCGAAGGTAGTCATGACTTCATAAGAATTTCATGTGATAATGCATTGCGAGTTCAGGTTGAACCACAGGGCGGGAGTGACGGACCTGGCAAATTAGCCACGCACCAGACCGCCCAATGTGTTGTTGAATGACGCTGCTCTGAAGCGATCTGTGGAAGAGGACCCGTCAAAAACTGTTCGGGACTTTGCAAGGGATCATGTCAGCATTGACTGTCAGTAGACGCCTTAGGACCATCGGCAAGGTGAAAAAGCAGGCCAGATGGATCCCACATGAACAGTTTGGTGGAACATCCGTGGTGTAGTGCTTTACAGCTTCCTGCAGCATGGGGAGACGATCACTGCTTCGACTACTGTTGTCGGGGAGACGAACAATGGTGCAGGTGCTTCCATACACCCTGTACTCTCCGAACTTCTCCCCTACCGACTACCATGTTCTCCAGAGCCTGGATATTCCTAACCCAAGCAGACGTTGAAAACGCATTCCAGGAGTTTATTGAGTCCCGTGCCATGGATTCTGTCGGAGAGGGCTCGAGAAGCTGCCAAATTGTTGGCAACAATGTTTGGATTGCAATGGGGGTTATTTCGAATAGCACGTATAAAGGTGTCCTTTCTAGAGGGCCATTAAAGATGACCTCTGCAATCCGACATTTCATATGCAACGACCTGATATTTAATTTTTCTCTGTATACGACGGGCAGTCATAAAGGCATTACAATCAACATGAAAATGTGATATGCGCTGGGAAGCGACATCCCTCGAGTTCTGGAGGATACAAAGGAGAAAATTGGAGGTGTGACCCTTGATAAGGTTCCTGCAATTGAAAGGGAACAATGCCAAACAAATCCATGAAGAGTTAGCGACCGTTTATGGTGACAATACCCCATCATATGAGATAGTCCTATGCAGCCAGATAAGCATGGAAGACGAACCTTGGAGCGGACGCCCCTCCGTCTCTGACGAGCCACATATTGCGAAGCAAGTGGAGATGATAGTCCTCTCAGACGGCCGCATCGCTTTGGAACAGACAGGGTGTCCAAAGGGGTCAGACTTCTGCTTGACAACACGCCAGCACATTACACATGAGGCAATACGCATTGCAATGGAGCTGGGGTTTGAAATACTAGCGTATCTACCTGACCTTGTCCCGAGCGACTTCTTCCTCTTTCCTCACCTGAAGAATCCGCTTCGTGGACGGCATTTCCAAGATGACAACGAGGTTGTCTTCGAGGTGGAGCATTCCTCACCAATCAAAATGAGGACTTCTAGAAAAGTGACTTCCAGCAAGTCGTCCATTGTTGGGGAAAGTGTGTGGTCCTGGGAAATGCATATATGGAGAAAGACTGATGCTACCATTGTGCAGGGTCATCCCATCAGTTTTCCGGCTGATTGTAATGACATCATGACTGCCCTTCATTAAAAAGTGTAATGATGGCCATGTATGCAAACCTAACCAATAATCTATGTACCGGGTGGGCAAGAAATAACGTAAGGTGTTCAGAGCTCGCTAGCGGGAATTCTATTAGGCCAAATGCAGTACATTTTGGTGTATATACTTAGTGGAACAAGCAGTTTTGATTTCTGCAAAAAAAAAAATAGTACTAAAAGTCGCCATAGGGGGCGCTTATTTCAAGAAAACAATGAATACATTTACATAAGCGCATTCTGTGTTGAGCAATCATGACAATAAAAGGCAAGGCTGAGGATTTCCCATCATTCACGAACGAATGGCCTGACGATGACGCTTACTCTGCCTGACCGGGCGTTATTAGTCAAGTTGTTTTATCAGAAGAGTGACAATGCAAGTGCTGCCCTCCGTGAATTCCGGCGATTGAAAACGTTACGAAGAGGACCGATGAGCATAACTAACTTACGGAAAATGATTGAACGATTTGAATCTACTGGAACTCTAGGAGTGCAACCAGGCCGGGGACGCAAACGAATCAGGCAGCAACACATTGAAGAAGTTGCAACTAGTGTTGTGGAACAGGAGATGACTACTGTGCAGGGTACCAGCAGTGCACACGCAATAGCACGCCAAACAGATATCCCATATTTGAAGGTGAGGAAAATATTGCATAAGATATTGACATTTTATCCCTATAAACTCACTCACACCTGTTCAACAATTGCTTCCTGGAGATGAACGTACCCGAACTGATTTTTCGTTGACATTTTTAGCACGTATGGAAGTGGATGATGCATGGCCGTGGCAAATTTTATGGAGTGACGAGGCACATTTTTATTTGAATGGTGATATCAATACCCACAACTGCATCAAATCCACAAGTGTGTCTGCCCACTCCTATGCATTCACCGAAACTAACAGTACGGTGCGGCTTTACTGCTTCTTTCATCATCGGCCCGTACTTTTTTGAAGAAATCCGTCCCCGTGGACCGGTGACTTGTTCCGTCAATTCTGCCAGGTATGCCGATATGCTTGAGAATTTTGTGATACCACGATTGCAGGAAAAAGGTTGTCTGGATTCTACCATTTTTATGCAGGATGGTGCGCCACCGCACATCGGACCTCAGGTGCAGCAGATCTTGCGAGAACGTTTTCAGACAACAGAATAATTATTCGTGCATTTCCCATGGTATGGCCACCCAGGTCGCCTGATCTCAACCCTTGTGATTTTTGGTTCTGGGGATATTTGAAAAGCCTTGTGTATCAAGCACATGTTCCTGACCTCTCAACCTTAAAGGATCAAATAACGTTACATATCAGACTAATTAATGCAGAAATGCTGCGAGCTGCCGTAGAAAATGTCGTGTAGCGCATGCAGCTATTGGAACAGCACACTGGTGGTCATATTGAAACACATTTGGAATTAAAAATAAAACATTGTTTATTGTTGTTACTAAAGTTGGTTTGTACGGTATTTGTTCATTTGACAATTAGGTAGTCATTGTTTTCTTGAAATAAGCGCCCCCTATGGCGACTTTTGGTACTATTTTTTTTTTTTTTTTGCAGAAATCGAAACTGCATGTTCCACGAAGTATATACACCAAAATGTACTGCATTTGGCCTAATAGAATTCCCGCTAGCGAGCTCTGAACACCTCACGTTATTTCTTGCTCACCCGGTATAACGATGTTGAATTAACCCTCTAGATAATTAAGTTTTATTTTATTTTAAGGCAATGAGAATAGCAAATGCCATCTGTTCTAAAAGCCGCTCTACTCTTGAACTTGGTAAATCTTTTTATTACAAGCAAATTGAAATGGATATCCAAGCTGCTTACAGGTAATGTCATTATCATAGATCCTAATACACTGCTTTGCAATGAAATTGCCCCACCAACAAGGAGTTATCCGACCTAATCCATATTTAGTGGGGGGTTCGTCTATATCCGACTAGTAAACGATTAGATGCATGCTCACGGGACATGACCATTTGGGTTGATACAAGATGTCCGGATGCCTGTATAGGCTCATCAATTGACACCTGTGCGAGACATTCCATGCCGTAGGGGAGGAAGCAAATGCCTCGTGAACGTACATTACTGTAATCCACACAACGGTCTCAATGCTGCGACGACAAGTGTTCACGCAATTAACAGACTTTGAATGAGGTCGGATTATTGGCCTCTCCGAGGCTGCATGGCCAACCAGACGGATTGCTGTCCATGTGTCGCGGGATGCACGGACGGTAGGCCGATGTTGGAGGCAATGGCGAGAGGAAGGCCCAGAGAAGCATGTCAGCTCCTACCGATAAGCAGATACTGTGAACAGCGCTAGCAGACAGAACCATCACCCTGCGGCAACTGTGCGACAACATCACTATTCCCGGTACTACTCCAGTGTCAATAGCACGCCAGTTACACGCCGCAACAATGTCTGCCAGGCGTCCATTGTTGTGTCTTCCTTCGACACCCAAGCACCACGCGATACGACTGCAATGGTGTCATGAACGAGTGGGCTGGTGAATGGAATGGCGCCCGGTGGTCTTCAGCGACGAATCCCGCTTTTGTTTGGACATCGACGACAGACACGGACGGGTGTGGCACAGACCATTAAACGTGCCAATGAACAAAGCATCCGGTATCACCATCGTGGACCAACACCCAGGATCATGGTCTTGGGTGCCCTTCGCTACGATACCAGAACGCCTTTAGTCACCATCCAAGGCACCCTGACAGCAGCATGGTACGTCAGGGATTCTGCAGCCCACATTTCTGCACACCATACCCGGCAGAGTTTTTCAGCAGGATAACACCAGATCACAGACGGCAAACATGAGCATGGCATGTCTGCATGATGTCAACTGCCTGCCATGGCCTGCGAGGTCCCTAGACCTATTGCCAATTGAGCACGTGTGGGATGTCGTTTATGATCACCCTGCAGTCTCCATGACCTGGGCAGACGTACCCCAAGATGACTTTCACCGCCTGTATGCTCACCTACATCTGCGGCTGGAACAATGCATTTCATTTATTTGGGACAAAAGAGTGCAAGTCTTGGTTCCATAACATAATCAAGGTGTGTTCAGATGTATGTCTTGCTGTATACCTACATTTGCCTCATTCAAGTAACTCCTTGTGGGTGGGGCAATTTCATTGCAAAGCAGTGTAGTTCTAAAGAAACATGGTATATTGGGCAAGTTTATCTCTGAAATACTTATCTTCTTTTTACATCATTGAATGGAGCCTTCATTAGGATGGCTATCCCTTAGCCACTATAACAGCTCTTAAGCAAATAGGCATGGAACTGATCAGAACTCCGAGCCTTTGCAGAGGATCATTTTTCCATGCCTATGGAATATCATACTAGGAAAATATTAAGTACTGTCGATGGGCTGCCTATCAATGCTTTGCTTGCTGCCATTTTGAATAAATTAACATATCCCCCCCCCCCCCCCCATTTCTCTCTTATCTCTGCAATGGCTGTGTTCATGAAACTAGCTTTCTCCACATATTTCAATGGCGAGGCAAAACAACTCTCAATATAGGAAATATGAATTAGGGTTCCAGTTTAAGTTGGGACGAAATATTATAAGGTGTGCCCAAATGAAAGAGAGACTACAGTTATATCTAACGAACATTTGACGTACAGTTAACGGGTAACATGATGCCTACACATAACTGCCTTTGCTAATGATGCACTGAGCGTGAGAAGCGAATGATGGCTTCGGTGTTGAAACTCCTGAGTTGCATGCAGATCCTTTTTCCGCGGTGTTCTGCACTTCCTTGCCGCAAGTGAACCGATAACCTGTCAGTGATTTTTTTCAGGGGCTAGAAATACGGGAGTCACGTGGGGAGATATCGGGGCTGTACGGAGGATGTCTGATGACTTCCCATGGAATATTTCCAGCAAGTGGAGGGTCTTCTTGTCCACAAGTGGCTTAACGTCGTCTTGGAGCAGCATATCCATTTCGATGGCCCGTTTCGGCTTCAGCAACGTGTTGCAGTATTGTTCAGCATTAACTGTTTCAACCCGTTCTAGCCAGTCGAGGAATATAGGTCCTTCTTCGTCGAAAAAGAAACTGAGCATCACTTTTCTGGCCTTCATGGCAGAGTGAGCTGTTTTGGGACGTGGGGAGCTGGGATGATGCTACATTCATTGACAAGCATGTTTACCAACTTCGATTAGATACAACGGTGCTATAGTGAAAGTCTCCTTTTCATTTGGGCACACCATATACCATCCTTGAAAGATCCCCAAACACGTGAAAGTCACATGGGGATAAGTCAGGGGTGTAAGGTAGATGCTGCATTGCTTCCCAGTTGAACTTTTTAATGAGGTCTATAGTTGCTTTCGAGATGTGAGGATGCGTGTTGTCGTGGAGAAGCACTCTTTCTGTAAGAAGTGCAGGACGCTTGCATTTGATGGCCGTGCGCAACGCCTTCAATGTTTCCCCATGTCGTGCTGCGTTAACTGTGGTACCGTTTTCAAGGAAATCCAGTAAAATTGGGCCTTTGCGATCAAAAACACTGTCAACATCACCTACCCCGTGCTGTTTGCGATTGCTTTTGATTATATCGGAGATTTTGTTGTTTGGACGAAGCGATCACTCGCAGAGTTTCGAACCGCGAGCTATCGTTCTTTCTCACGTGATGCAACACTTGCAACCTATTGTTCAATTTGCACGTGAAATTTCGCAATTGTTGAAAACAAAAACTTATGATCCTAAACGTCGTCCTTCAGAGTTGTCACCCCGATGAAAGCTAGAGATGACGTATAGGTTTTTCTGTAACAGAAATAAACTTGTCCAATAAAGTTTAATATGAAAGAACGTGAGATAAGCTATATCTTAATTAAAAAATAAATAAAACTCCATAGAAACAATGAAAAAAAGTCACCCAATTGATAAATGTAAAGGTTGAAGGACGAAACACAATTGAAACAAAGGTCTTGTGGAGCTTTTGTAGATGAAACACAGAAGAAACGAAGATCTAGTGGAGAAATGTTACACGGACACAGGGAGGCACACAGTTACAGGTGAAGAAGGTCTATGATGAAAGTTCGATGATAAACTTGAAATGTATTAAAACGTTTTCGGGATTTTTATCCCATCTTCAGTATGTAAACTTTTTGAATGAATTTCAGTTAAAAACAACATAATAGAACATATAATAAAAAAAAACAATGTAATCTAATACGAGGGTAAGCTGAAAAGTAATGCCTCCATGGCTGTAACTTTTTTATTTTTTAACCGATTTTCAAAATTCTTTTTGTATCTGATACTCCCATTTCTCCTCTAGGTAATGCACTATTCACTTTTCAACATAGTCCCCATCTCTTTCCACGCATTGTACCAACGCGTGACTAGTCGGGCGAACCTGTCGGAGAGGAATTCCGGGGTCGTCGTCGACACGAGGATTGAATGGCAGCTTTGGATCCTCTTCTGCACACGATCGCCACGACTACAGTTCAAAAATGAAAGACTTTGCACCTTGTGACTTTCACCACTTCCCAAAGAGGAAAGAGCACCTTAAGGGGCATGAGTTGCGTTCTCACGACGAGGTGAAACCTGCCGTTCGGTCTTGGTGTCGACAACAACCCCGGAATTCCCCTCCGAAGGGTTCACCCGACCAGTCACGCGTTGGTACAATGCGTGGAAAGGGATGGGAACTATGTCGAAAAGTCAATAGTGCATTATATAGAGGAGAAATGGGAGTATCAGATACAAAAAGAATTTTGAAAATCGGTTAAAAAATAAAAAAAGTTACAGCCGTGGAGGCATTACTTTTCAGCCCACCCTCGTAGTTTTAGTAGTAATTTCTATAGATGGTTTGGCTAAATTTTTTTCTCATTCGAAATAATGTTGATGGTTTCTTTTATTAGTCTTTTTTTGTAATTTATTTCTTTACTAACGATTTTGGCTAATGCAGTGGTTCACTTAATGATTATTTTTATCTGTTTCTAAGTGCTCTTTCATGTTCTTAATTGTCTTTTTGTTTGACCTGTGTAAATGTGTTGACAGTTGGCACATGGAATTTGATATATCATGTTAGTGATCCAGTTTTCTTTATTATTTTGGCAAATGTCTTTGAAATTAGAAATTGTTTTTATATTGGTGGTGGTTATTTTTGGTATCTGTTCTAGTATTTATTATTGTATTGTATTGAATGTCTTCTGTATTGTTCGTATTGAGTTGTGTTGGTGAATGCTTCTATACACAGTGTTTTTGAATTGAGTACAGATTTTTTGGGAGATGATAGAAGAGGTCCTTAGAAGTAGTTTTTGTCATATGAACGTGGGGTCCCCGCAGCTCCGTTTACTTACAATACTGCATTGAACAATCGAATGACACCAGGATGCAGTGTGCTTTGGTAGGCCTAGATTATTTTATTTTTAACAATTAACACAAGCAATCTATTGTATGACTTTTATGATGGATTGATGTACGCGTAGAAACAGTTGATTTGCATGGTTGCTGATGTCACCTGCTGCCGCGACAACACGAGCCGCCAATTCTTCTTCGGAGTACACCATTGATTTTATGCTTCCCCATAAAAAAAAAATCCATCTGTGTGAGATCTGGTGATCTCGGTGGCCAAGCAACTGGTCTGCCACGACCAATCCAACAACCAGGATATGTCTCCTTTAGGTAATCTCTAACTGCTCTTGTGTAATGTGAAGGTGCACCGTCCTGTTGAAACCACATCAAATGTCTGGTCATTAGTGGAACATCTTCAAGAAGACCAGGGAGCTCCTCCTTCAGGAAACCAAGGTATGTTTGCCCGTTAAGACGGCATGGTAGGAGATATGGCCCAATCAGGACATTGTGAATCATGGCAGCCCAAATATTCCTCTCCGACGGGTTCGCCCGACTAATCACGCGTTGGTACAATGCGTGGAAAGGGATGGGGACTATGTCGAAAAGTGAATAGTGCATTACATAGGGGAGAAATGGGAGTATCAGATACAAAAAGTATCTTCTTTGTTTTTTTTTTATTATATCTTCTATTATATTGTTTTTGACTGAAATTCATTCAAAAAGTTTACATAGTGAAGATGGGATAAAAATCCCAAAAACATTTTAATATATTTCAAGTTTATCATAGACCTTCTTCACCTGTAACTGTGTGCCTCCCTGTGTTCGTGTAACATTTCTTCTGTGTTTCGTCCTTCAACCTTTACATTTATCAATTGGGTGACTTTTTTTCATCGTTTCTATTATTTATTTTATTGAAACAGTTTTATCACAACTCCGACTCTTATATAATAAGCTATATCTATTGAATTGTGTGTACTGAACTCTTTTAGAGAAGGGGAAGAAGTTATGGCCAAAAATCTCCAGTTAAAGGATGGACAAGAAGGGATCAATGCCTTTCTGGGAAAACGCAGACCACAGTGGACACATACATTTGAAAAGTCATCATGATATTTAAAATTATGAAAAAAAGTAAGAAAAATCTTAAGGTTAACTTGTTTTTAACGAGAAATGAATGAATCATGATTAATAAAATAAATTTTGTAAAAGCAATAATGCATCATTATTTTTAGCGGTTATCTCGTGTAAAGCTATTTCAATATTATCAGGATGTTGCCTATCAAATGTCGGATTTCCAGGTGGGTTCCACGTTTAGTAGCAAGTACCATAACAAAGTCTTCAAATGAGGAGATACAGTACATGAAAAATTATTAGCTGACATTGATACAAAGACATTCATTCAGAACAGCAAGTAAGAAAAAAACGTAGCAACACAACAAAGGTGTATCATTACATTGTTGAACACGAGAGTGAAGATATTATAATTAACAAAGTCCACCACACGTCCTCGTTCAAATTGGGTTAGCTGCCCATATTCACGTCGCAGTCGAGGCATGTTTTACGTACTCTATCACACATGTCCACAAGTGTCTGATCTCCTTTATATCTGTCATTGGAATGTCTCATTTGCATGTACAGGGTGGCGCCCCCTATAAGTTGTAACCTTGAAACTAGAATCAATTGAATAAATACCATAGCTGACTATACTGTCTAAATTTCATTCATCTAGCACAAGCCCTTCGTGGTGTTGGGATTTTTTTTCTTCCGCCAGTGTATTTATTTTTCATAAGATAAACCTTAACAGATACACAAAAAATTCCAATTCAAGACTTGTTCAGCATGGAATTCCGAATAAAACCAAAAAAATTCCCAAAATCCAATGTACGGATCACCAATAATCACATGCTGAATTTAACAGTTTCCTCCCTATGCACTTCACAAAGACATTTAAATGTTCAACATGCAAATCAAGAAATTACCAAAAATTACCTTAATTACATTCACTTTCATAAGGAAAAGCAAACTAAAGGTAATTTGCCAACAATGACAGAGCCTACGGTTAGACTTTCGCTTTCGGTTTCGCTTTGTTAGACGTCGAGGTTTCCGGTATAATCTCGGAAGCCTCGGACGTGTGGTCATAGCATAACATGTTAGGGTGTGTCTAAAAAGTCCTACAGGTCGCGACCAAAGCTTGTTTTGGAGCCACCAGTGACTGACTCAAAATTTCGACTATGTCCAATCGACACGGGAACGATGCAGGCATACGTAACTGGCTTTATCCATTTTAAGGTAAAAGTTCAGACTAGCATCCCCTAATAATCACGCCAATTTCTGTGACAAATAAAGTAAGTACTGACCATTAACCTCCTGTAATCGGCCGGGGGGAAACCAATTGCCCCCTGTAATCAAACAGGTGTTGGGGTATACATGTATATGAGTAATTTGCCCCCGGAGTAACGGAAAACAGTGACCCGCAGGGCCGAGAGTGGGAATGGCGTTCGAGTAACGGAAAACAGTGACCAGCGAGGCCCGCAGGACTGAGATTGGAACTTGCGACAGGGCTGCCAGATGTCTTCCGTGATTATTAGGGGACGTTACTCTGAACTATTACCCATTTTAAATTTTCTCCTGATTCGGACAACCCTAGCTAGATTCATAAAGTAACGTCCGGCCGCGAAGAGCGTTTTCATAACGCGACCGGAGTCCAACGCCCGTCGCGGTCGGCTGCCTTGGTGAGTAGAATCAAAATGGTGGACGAAAGTAGAAAATTCAAGTGTTCGAGTCCCTGATACGTAATAAATATATTTTGGAGAAAGGAGATAGTGAAATTTGATGAGGAATCTTGCTGTGACGCCATTTTGAAGCAAAATGCTCATGACTGTGCTGTCAATGAATGAACAAACGGAAGTAAACTGCCGCCAATCGGAGTTTTTAGACACAACCTAATTCTGCGGTGTGGTTATCAATCGAGCGACAGCTACAGCAGTGTAAAGTTATAAAATGGAAAATATAGCAGGTTCTAATGACGGGAAAAATGTCAGTGCGGAAATTGTACGAGTATACCTGAGTAATGGAAATTTCGATATGTATACGAGAGAGAAATAGGAAATTAGGAAAGGTGCAAAATTTGAACACGGGACCTCTAGCATTGTAATCTATAAACTTACCCATATGACCACGTTGAGTACTTGAATGGGACACTGTCCGAATATGCAAATATACATCAATGGCCTACATAACTAACTTTAAATAATTATATCTCGTAAACTAATGCCCATTAGCATGAGTTACTATGCCGTAAC
The DNA here is from genome assembly GCA_023313115.1 of Rhysida immarginata. NCBI lineage: Eukaryota > Metazoa > Arthropoda > Chilopoda > Scolopendromorpha > Scolopendridae > Rhysida > Rhysida immarginata. The sequence goes on along the minus strand of JAHWFO010055258.1, from coordinate 2,234 downwards.
AACATATTTAAATTTCAGTTAAATCCAAACTTAACAGACCTGGTCCTCCCCTTGTCAGTGTCTTAAAGACAACAAGATAGAAAGCCCAATGGTAGCTGGTTAGCCGGTTCACGGATCGGAATTTCTCCTACACAAACCATCAGAACGTTAGATGAACACGTGATAAGAAATAAAGAATATAGGAGCAAACTCGCAAATAATTGATATTATTTGAAAAAAACATGGATGAAAAAATTCTGCGACCTGGATTCGAACCAGGAATCTCGTGTGTTATGCTCGATGCCTCTACCAATTGGGCTATCGCAGAGGCGTCGATATTCACAGGAATACAAAGTAATCCTATCTAATTGTGCATGCGTAGAATGGCAGCGTTTACCTCGCCGTCAGAACCAACTCGTGTCCCTTGAGGGGCTCTTTCTTCTTTGGGAAGCGGTGAAAATGGCAGGGTGCAAAGTCTTTCATCTTTGAACTGTAGGCGCTGCAACGCCTCTGGTGTGTGGAGACTCGTGTGCAGGCAGACGTTATCGTATTCCAGAAGAGAGTCCAAAGCTGCCATTCAATCCTGGTGTCAACAACAACTCCGGAATGCCTCTCCGACGGGTTCACCCGACTAGTCACGCGTTGGCGCGATGCGTGGAAAGGGATGGGGACTATGTCGAAAAGTGAATAGTGCATTACATAGAGGACAAATGTGAGAATAAGATACAAAAAGAATTTTGAAAAACGGTTAACAAATTACTTTTCAGTACGCCCTCGTAGTAATGCGCCGGTTCGTGAACCGAAATTTGGTGCGTAAACTGAAACAAATACCGTTCTTCGTGAACAGAGGTTCCACTTTACTACTTTCTGGACTGCCCTCGTACTTTGAATGCCAGTAAAGGTACTTTGTATCTCGTTTCCTTTATGAGACCATTCACCGAACTTTTATAGTCAGTTTGTTACGCTTAATAAAAAAAAATTGTGAAATGTAAGTTCAGGAAGCAAGAAAAAAATAAAAATAAAGACCTTTTTTTTTTATTTTACTCTTGCAAAAGTCACATTTTCGTCCAAAATACGAGGGTGGGCTGAAAAGTAATGCCTCCATGGCTGTAACTTTTTTATTTTTTTAAACGATTTTCAAAATTCTTTTTGTATCTGCTACTCCCATTTGTCCTCTATGTAATGCACTATTCACTTTTCGACATACTCCCCATCCCTTTCCACACATTGTACCAACGCGTGACTAGTCGAGTGAACCCGTCGGAGGGGAATTCCGGGGTTGTTGTTGACACCAAGACCGAACGGCAGCTTTCACCTCGTCGTCAGAACGAAACTCGTGCCCCTTAAGGTGCTCTTTTCTCTTTGGGAAGTGGTGAAAGTCGCAAGGTGCAAAGTCTTTCATTTTTCAACTGCAGTTTTTCATCTTTGAACAGTAGGCGCTGCAACCCGTTCTGATGTGTGGCGATGATCGTGTGCGGACGGACGTTACCGTGCTGCAGAAGAGGATCCAAAGCTGCCATTCAATCCTTGTGTCGACGACAACCCCGGAATTCCTCTCCGACGGGTTCACCCGACTAGTCACGCGTTGGTACAATGCGTGGACTATGTCGCAAAGTGAATAGTGCATTACATAGAGGAGAAATGTGAGTATCAGATACAAAAAGAATTTTGAAAATCGGTTAAAAAATAAAAAAAGTTACAGCCATGGAGGCATTACTTTTCAGCCCACCCTCGTAGAATAAGATACTCTCGTGCATCTTATACATGTAAGTACCAATCTTAAAGCAGCATTATTTAAAAAATCGCTTTTTAATATCAAATTCAAAATTTTGCAACGAACATTTCGTTAAAATCAAACAATTGCATTTACATTCATAAAGTCACTAAAAATTTAATAACTAGAGCAATCTTACAAAAATCGGAAATTGCCATACAAAATAATATTTACATTTATTCAATTTGTGTTGTTTTTTTTTTCTTCTTCGTAACGTTTTAAATCAATTTATAAAAGTATAAAAAAATTCAAACGACATTAAATGAAGGCCCTCGATAGTCTTAAATACTAAAATCCCGTCAATTCTTTTAAACAATTTAGCCTGCTTTTCTGGATAGCAATTTTTTTTAATAAATACTTGATGCCGTTGCCATTTCCTATTAGCTCTCCTCGTTTCCCCGACGCACTCCACAACAAACCATTTTATCGTTAAAAGTAGGGGAATAAAAACCAAATACAAAAAAAAAAAAAAAAAAATGAC
>JAHWFO010055257.1:0-16522 GCA_023313115.1 Rhysida immarginata | reverse complement strand
TTGGCTTTAGCTGTTGATACTGTCTTTGCTGCTGCTTTTCGCCCCTCAGTGTACCACACTCGACTCGAAGATGGCTTATTTGCAAGCCATAGCAAATAGGTTCCTTCTTTGTTTTGACAGCTTCTTGGACTTCATCATTCCACCATGCAGTCCTTTTCTCACCGCCCTGCGCCACACTCAATGCAGCTGAAGTAATCACAGCAGTTTTAAATAACTGCCACTCCTCTTCAACAGTACCACGATCACTAGGTAGTTCTTTGAAACTTCAAGATGTTTTCTGCAAAGGTCTTCCTCACAGCTCTATCCTCCAATGCCTCCCATTTGATGCGCCAAGTCTGTATGGACCAGATATTTCACTTGGTTGGCATGGATTCAGAGAACCGCAAAGCGCAGACAACAAGGTGGTGATCAGTTGACAGTTCTGCCCCTCTCCTCACACGAGTATCCAACACTGATCGCAGTAAGTCAGCTGACACGATTACAAAATCAATCAGTGACTTCTAGTCCATTGCATCCCTGTACTCTGTGACTGCATTCGAAGCATATTGTAACATCTTGTGTTTATACATTACAATATACTCAAATCTAAAAGAAAACTCCTAATTCTAATATCTCGAAATGTACTTGGCCTTAAAACTAGTAAAGACAAATAAACAATCGCAAGATTCCTGAATGGGCTCTCCTAAGGCTTTTGCGAGAGGGTAGGAAGGAGGGAGCCTTCGTAAACGTTTTATTTCAGTATTTCAGTGTTCCCTTATCCAAGGGCAATACAGGAAGAAAAAAAAAATTGATAAAAACTAAGATGAATGTCTCTGTAACTAGTTACTTATCTCTCAATAAATCAACATCTTAATAGCCAACATAATATTAGAACACTTGGCATTATAATAACTTAGAAGAATGCAAAAGTCAATTATCTTCAGCTAAAGAGAAAGCAATATTAACCAAAGTTGAATAAGTCTCTTAGTTTAACTAAATGTGACTTGTTCAATAAGTGATAACAGGTAACATTTATCAAAATTCCACAACATTCTGGATAAAAGATTCGTTTAGTAAGGGTAACTATCGTAAAATGTTCAAGAAATTAATTAATCTTTTGTTCAATATTATTATCCTTAAACTTTATTTTTCTTTTCGTTTTTAATAAAATCAATAGTTCAACTATGTGGCTTTCTTTTCCTTTCGAGTATTCAATTAAATCCGGTCGTAAATTAAGAAGAAATGGCTTATTCGGTAGTCTTATCAATTACAAAGGGTCAAACATCTTTGTTTTCGATAATAAAGTGCATCAATGCATAGTGATATTCAGTTAAATAGCATTGATTAAATTCTAATTCAAGATAAAGTTACAGGAACAGGGGGTGTTCGTGACGGGATGTACTTTCGTGGCTTCACATCCATACAGGGTAAGTAAGGGAGTGGTTAGTAAAGTGGAGGGAATCGTGGGCACCTACCCAACCCTAACTTCAACTGGATCACTGCTACGATAATCATGAATGGTAAATCTTAGTTCCTGCCTCAGTCCGATCTTGGCTGAACTCTTCCTAAAAAGTTTTGAAGACATACTCAGATCGTCCAACTTCTATTTTCCGGATTGCTGGTACCGCTACGTTGACGACATTTTCACCATTTTCGACACAAGGAAGTGCAATATAAACGATTTTCTTACCCACCTTAACAGTTTCTTTCCCTCCGTACAGTTCACTGTAGAAATGGAAAAAGAACAGAGGCTCCCCTTTCTCGACGTCACCATCATAAGAAGACACAACAAGCTGGAATTCGATGTATACAGAAAACCCAGTAACGGGCTCAACTACATACCAGCGGATTCCAACCACCCGTGGAACCAGAAGATGGCAACCTTCACCACCATGTTAGATAGAGCTCTAAACATTCCCTTAAGCCAAGAAAGGTTCGAAAAAGAAATCGATTCCATAAAAAAGATTGCCACTAGAAACGGCTACAACGAACGTACCATAGTGGACCTTCTCCGGAAAAGGAAATATAAAAAGTTCATTCAAGACATCACAACTTTGGGAAACCACAAGAACCAAGAACGGAGGATATCATTACCATACAACAAACAGCTCGATCGAGGACTAAGTTCTGTCTTTAAGACACAAGGTTTCTCCGTCTGTTACAGCAACCCTAATAAGATCAAAGACCTGCTCCCAAATCCTAAGGAGAAAATTCAAGATTTACAATAGTCAGGGATTTATGAAATTAAATGCGCCCAATGTGAGAAGGTTTATCGAGGCCAGACTTTTCGAAACATCGGCACAAGATATAAGGAGCACATGAGACATAGGAAGTTTGGGAGAGCAAATCAGTCAGCAGTGGCCAAGCACTCATTGGACACAGGCCACAATTTTCCCATTAAAAATGTAAAGTCATTATTTTCAATAAAGAACAAACAGCTGTTGGATTCTTTCGAAAGCATAGCAATACATCAAGTTGAGAAAACATCAATATTGAATTTAGATATGGGACCTATAATCGATACTTCATTAATCAAATGGATGACGGAAAAAACTACCCAATAAGCAGTTTTCAGTCCATCACATACAGCCAGGATTGGCTAGTTCCCATCTTATTTAGGGCTTTATTTCCTTTCATCAGGTAGTTCACTTTTCGGAGTCAGGACTCCTGGTTGCTGAATGATGGTAGCAATTGCTATCGAAAGAATTCTCCATCTTGTAAGGTTGTATCTTTTCAACCTACTTTTGTTGTGGAAAAAGAGTGTTTTATTTATCTTTACATCACATTTATCCACATATTTTTTCTCTTTGTTAATCAAAATACCCTAAATTAAAAAATAACCAGTCAAAATGGCCTCCAAAGTTTGGTATTGAAAATTTAAAAAATCCACTTTTTTGACCCAAAAATAACAACCAAGGAGTGATTTATCAGAGTGGTTTTTTTTTTCTCTAGTTATATATCATACACTACCAACCTTATGTGGAGCAAGAACACTGACAAATGTTTACTTAATTTTTTATAAATTTTTGAAATTTGAAAATCTTTATTTTTTGTAAAGTTTGGGGCTAGTTATCTCTGGTGGGACTGAATTTAAAAATTTGATTTTTGCTCATTTTGTACACCAATACGATAGCAAAGTACTATAAAAATTTCAACATTGATATTTGACTGTGAACAAAATTATGGATTTTTGAAAATGAGGAAATAATTCACATTACATTACAATTGATCTTATAGCTGTTGCCTAATTCAAGTGTGATATTGGCTAGATGAATTAAAGCAATGAATGGTGCTTTCTTTTCATCAGTTGTGACAATGGATGAGACGTGGATTCCATTTTTTAACCCTGAAACGAAATGCCAATCTTCACAATGGAAACACACTGATTCACTGCCACCGAAAAAATTTCGAGTCACAGCCTCTGTTGAGAAAGTTATAGTGGCCATGTTTTGGGATAGCGAAGGCGTAATCCTCACGCATTGTGTTTCAAAGGGTACAACTGTTACAGCTAATTCATACGAAAATGTTTTGAGAACAAAATTCCTTCCAGCATTGCATGAGAAATGACCAAACAAGACTGGACGGGTGCTTTTTCATCGAGACAACACCCCTGCTCATCAGGCACTCTTAATGCAGCAGTTTCTTCAAAATAACAACTTTGAGGTGGTTTCCCATGCTCGATACTCACTAGACCTCGCTTCTAGCGATTTCTGGCTTTTTCAAATCATGAAGGACACTCTCTGTGGCCGCTCGTTTCCCAACTGAGGTGCTGTTACTTCAGCGATTTACCAGTGGGCAAAATATACCCCTAAAGATGAGTTCTCAGCAACCAAGGAATCATGGTGCCGCCGTTGTGAAAAATGTGTTAGACTTCACGGTGATTACTTCGAGCAGTAACAGTAGTTACAACTTTCTGGGTTAAGTATTTTGTCAGAAAAAAATTTGGAGACCTTAGAACTTGAACCGCACCTCATAATAATGTGCTACTTAATTGAGAATAAACCTAGATGTAAATGGACAATTTTTTAACATAGAACTAAAGCAAAAGCTCCTATTGTTTAATATTTTAGTATTAAAATAAATAATACTAACTAAATATAGGGTGATAGTGTTAACTAAATATAGGTTACAACTAAATTTTATTACAACGAAACAATAAACCATTTAAACAGGCAACAACCATAAGATCAATTGTAGCATAATGTGAATTATTTCCTCATTTTCAAAAATTCATATCTTTGTTCACAGTCAAATATCAATGTTGAAATTTTTACAGTACTTTGCTATTCGTATAGGTGGACAAAAATGTGCGAAAATCAAATTTTTAAATTCAGTCCCACCAGAGATAACTAGCCCCAAACTTTACAAAAAATAAAAGATTTTCAAATTTCAAAAATTTATAAAAAATTAAGTAAACATTTGTCAGTGTTCTTATTCTATATAAGGCTAGTAGTGTATGATATCTAACTAAAGAAAAAAATACACTGTGATAAATCACTGCTTGGTTGTTATTTTTTGGGTCGAAAAAGTGGATTTTTTAAATTTTCAATACCAAACTTTGGAGGCCATTTTGACTGGTTATTTTTGAATTTAGGGTATTTTGGGTAATAAACAATGTTATAGAGGAGACGTTTCTAAAAACAATCATGTCAATTGCAATGTTGTAACTTAACCGAGTGCAGAGATGTTCAAATTAACGCTAATGTCTCCAAATTGAAAAACTGTCGTGCGCCATTCACTAACGGTGCAAGGCAAAACTTTTTTAAAAGCTGTTTTGAAGTTCTCAATTATAGGGTAATCACATATAAAAAAATCAAAATATTTAAAAATGGTCAAGCGACCCTCATTGAATTACTTCATATGGATTGAACCATCTGTCTGCAATTTCTTCTTGAACTTCTCTCAGGTCTTAGGCTTTAGCTCTTGCTACTGCCTTAGCTGCTATTATTTGCATCTCACTGTATCGCACAAGACTTGAAGGTGACGTATTTACAAACCATAGCAAACGGGCTTCGTTCTTTGCATTAACAGCTTCTTGGACTGGACAATTCCACCATGCAGTCCTTTCCTCACTGTGCCACATTTAAGAGCTTACGACCACATAACAATGCAGCTGAAGCAACCACAGTGGTCTTAAACAACTGCCTCTCCTTTTCACATGCCACGATCATTGTTCTTTATAATTTGACAGTAAGTATCTGCAAAGGTACTCCTCACAGTTCCATCCTCCAAAGTTTCCCATTTAATATACCAAATCTGTCTGGAATTAGAACTTCACTCACTTGCTTGGCAAGGTACTAGAGAACCGCTAAGTGCAGACAACAAGGTGGTGATCACTTGACAGTCCTTTCCTCACACAATCATCCATTAGTAATTGGAATAATTCAGCTGAAATAATGACAAAATCGATTACTGACTTCTGATCTCTTGCTTCCTGTAATAGGTATACTAACATCATGAAGATGTTCCAAGATGAAAAGTCCATTGTTAAAACTGAGATCTAACACACACCCTCTGTTTGAATTTAAACCAGAGTCACCATTCGTCCCAATCACACCTTTGTACGTTTAGTCATCAGCCCCTCTATGTGCAATGAAGTTATTCAATAGGATGACATAATCAGCATTCGCTCTCCTGCTGAATGTAGCATCAACTTTATCTATAACTTCATCTCTTTGACTGAATTCAGAGAATATGCAATAAACAGAGAGAGAGAGGCTATTTCCCATCTGAAATCTCAGGAGACCCAGTCTTCCACTCAAAGGGGGTACAATCTACAAAATAATCTCCCAGCCAGGGGCTTGTGAGTATACCCATTCCTGAGTGGATAGTCATGTTAGAGTCGACATCCAAGTAAAAAAACTTCCACCACTCTTTTAGGTCCATAGTTCGAGAACCTAGGCATTTTGTAGAAAATAACACGTACAATATCCAGTTAATATTGTTTGGGTTCCTCCACTAATTCAAATTCCTTCCCTGTCATGGAGAGTACATTCCATGTACATATTAACAATACCCGAGCCCACTGTCGCTTTATTGGTTTCTCCTCGAGAGTAATGGCATGCACTGCCCCCAACAATTTCTCATAAGCACTGCCCCAAAATAATATCTGGGAGATTATGGACTATTTTTCTAACAGGAGCCTCTACTTAACTTCCAAACACGAATGACTTCTAAGCAGATCTGTAAATCATGAAATTAAAAGATCAGATTCAAATCATTAAGAGGAATTTTAAAACAAAGAATTAAATTGTACCTAAAAGAAGAAGTACATGTAATTCTAGTAATAGGTGCTGAACCCCAGTAAATTGGTTAAATATATATCCAAGTAAACGAAAGAGATGCCACATTTATCCCATCACATTGAACTATTCTTAACATCTGTTTGAAGTGCAGAAACCATGTACAAGTAGATCCCGTTATACACGATTTCGGATATACGCGGTTTTCATTTAGTAGCACCATCTATTGCCAACATACGAAAACTTCCAATTCATAGGAGTTGAATTTGTGCCCTGAAGCTTGGGTGGGGGTGGAGCCAGAAGGCACCTCAGTATCAACAGTAACCACCCACGCGCCCAGGAGCGGGTTTTTAGAACTTGCACGGGTAATATGATGGTGATATAAGGAGGAGGCAAGTGTAAATTATCAAATCCAATTTTATTCTTTTAAATAATCATAGCTTAAAGCACTAAATAATTAATCATCTAATTTAAGCTTGGGGCCCCAAAATTTAAACACAGTCTATCAACAATTCAAAACACCTTTAAACAAACTTATCAATGTATTAAAACAAACTCTTTGCTACATGTAATAAGCCTTAGCTGACATGTAACAAATTCTCATGTCTATTGTCCTCTCAGCAACATATTGTCCTGGTACCATTAGCGCAACAGATAGAATTCGGGAACGCGTCGTGCTCTCCTTTGATCAATGTTCCCCTAAGGTCAATATTCAGAACCCTAGGTTCGGGAATCGGGGAGAGAGCTGTAATCCCGTAAAAAAAAATATGTTATATGACACCTAAAGCAATTAAGATGCTATTAATTCACCCTCTGTGCGCTAATATACATACAAATGACACAATTATCTTGCTTGACAATATCCTAACAGAGCTTAGCATAACGTATGCATCCCTTCTGATTAATTAAATTCTCATACCCAGCTACTAAAAGTATGATCAAAGATATAATCGTATGGTTCACTCCACTTTGGCCCCGTGAAGTTGGCCCCTTCCACTTTTGCCCCTTAAATTTTTGCCCGTTCCACTTTCACCCCGGCGCAATTATATGGTAATTTCACTTTCGCCCTGTATATTTTATCACAGCCCTGAAGAGAGGCGAAGGCTATACGCAAATAACTTGAAAATAACTTGAATTGAATCTATTTTAAAAACTATTAAAATTATATCTGTTTATTGTAATTTATTTCCATGGTTAAAAGAGTAGCAAAATAAACACATAGAAGAAGCCATTCATGAATTTTTATTGTGAAGCAGAAACATTATAACAATGTATTGTGAAGCAGTTTCGGAATCGGGAATCGCCCACCACTAGTGGTTTTACACCTATTATTTATTTAAAATGCTTCTTTAATTAATGTAGTATCACTATATTCATCTAGTTTTATCTCCTCCTCAGGTGTTCCTCAAGGATCAATACTAGGACCTCTACTTTTTATTACATTTATCAATGATGTCCCAAAATCAGTAAAATATTCTCAATTATTCCTTTTTGCAGATGATATTAAAATAGGCAAAATTATTAGTACTTCTATTGACTCTCGAGAATTACAACTTGATCTTCAAGTGATTGAATCATGGTGTAGCGAAAATAGGATGTCAGTTAATGATAAATGTCGCTATATTACTTATTCGCATAAAAAAAACTGTTCATACTTATGATTATATTTTAAATAACACGCTTCTACAACGAAAATCAAATACTAAAGATCTAGGAGTCATATTCAACTCAAAACTATCTTTCAATGACCATATTAATTTTATTACTACTAAAGCTTACCAAACTACATATTTTATCATTAGAAATTCTCTAAGCTTTAGTAATATTAACTTTTCAGTGTTTCTTTTTAATGTTTTGGTCAGACCAATATTAGAATATGCCTCCATCATTTGGTCTCCGTCTCATGTTACATTGCAATTAGATTTAGAAAAAGTACAAACAAATTTCTTGCGTAATCTTTTCAAACTATTTCAACTTACATTTTTAAATAATAATAATAATAATAATAATAATAATAATAATAATATTAATATGTATATAACTAATACTTATCTTCTAAAATATTTTACATGTGACAAATTATCTAAAAGAAGGCTTATATTTGAGGTTTGCTATTTATTTAAGCTTTATCATAATATCACTTACTCTTCTAAATTTCTTAATTATGTCCAATTACGCGTACCTAAGCTCAATTCCCGAAACAATGAAATTTTTTATTTACCTTTACTAAAGAAAACAATTGTTAATAATTTACCATTCTATAGAATGTTTAAATTATGTAATATTATATCCAATCTGATTGATATCAATGCAATGAGTTATAACAATTTCAAAAAAATTGTTATAGAAAATATTTCACTCATTCTGTAATTCTCAATTATTTTTCTTTGATTACAATTTTTTTTCATATTAATATTTTTATTTTTTTATTATCTATAAATTTATTAGATTGTAAAGAAATTTCTTTCTTTCAATGTAATTGTTCAGCTGTTACAGGGCACTGAGCCTGTTGCTTACAATTTTAAAAAATAAATAAAAAATAAAATAAAAAAAAATAATTATTGTGATTATAGATTGATTTTTCTTTAAAACAGCACGAACGTTTGTTAACAATTCATTGACAGTGGTACTTCAGTTTACTGTCCTCGTGGGGTGGTACTTGTTCAAAAATTTTTGAAAACCGTGGGCCTATAATAATCAGGCTAACGACTACTGTGTGAACCATGGAATTTTAAATGAATGAAACATAAATGATTCAATAAATCATCTTTTTCTTGTTTTTAAAACATTGCGTGTTTTTTTTTATTTTCTAAACTCTATTATTTCTTTTAAAACAATTTAGATTTTAGGAAAGCTTTAATTTAAATTGTTCTTAATTAAAAGGAGAATATCGTGGGTTAGGTTAGGTAAGTATTCTAAATAACTGAATTCTTAGTTTTCTATTTGACTTGTTAACCTCTCTGCAGGGTCTTTTTTTATGAAAGTGGGTCTTAAAAGTATTTTTGCAAGGGGCGAGTGTGGAAGGGGTGAAAGTGGAAGGGGTGATAGTGGACAGGGGCCAAAGTGGAGGGGGCGAAAGTGGAGGACAGCAATCATATTACCATACATAAACAAAGAACAAATTCACTGGTTAAAGTAAATAACTGAGTAGCCTAATAGCAAAGACGGACATACGCCACGAATGTGATTTTAAGAAAAACGCATTTTTTTGTTGTAGCATTGTTTTTTATGTTAAATTAATAATGTTTTTTTTAAAATTAAGTTTAAAAAATATGTAATTAAATGAATTACCTTTACCACCTACTTTTTTATTTTTTAAATGTGAAAAGTGAAGTCTAAAATTGCAATGTCCGCCTTTGCTTCATAATGTGGACTGTGTCTGTGTTTGCATGCAACTCAAGTACGTTTTAACATTGCGACTCAATGGCAAGTATCACAAAATTTTATTATTATAATGGAAAATAAAAGATTTTTTTTTTATTACAAAATATTATTGTAACTTTTTTTTAAATTTGTTGAAACATACTTTTTTTCAAGTTTTTTTAAAAAAATAAACAGTTTTGAAATTAAAAGGAAATAAAATTTTTCATTAATAGTTTTTAATGATCAATGGAGATTCCTGTTAGCACCAGTTCATCCTCAATAATGTTGTCATGTAAGCATTCACATTCACCTGTTACTGTATTATCATCAACAACAAAAGTTTCATCTCTTTCCAGCAGCAGATGACACGATGTAGGTGGCCATCTTGTTCACATGACCAAAATCTTGAGTTCCCATTGGTTTATAAGGATGTGTCTGTGTTTGCTTCAAAACGCTATTTTACATGTCCGTTTTTGCTTTACACATCACATTTTAAACTGAATTTTAAGCCATTTCTAGCCACTTTTGCTTCAAAAGGATAGCGCCATTGAATTCAGCGGGAAAAATACCATGGGAAACCACTCCTAACTCAAAAAGTCAAAAAATGACTATGTCCGTCTTTGCTTTTAGGCTACTCAACTATAGTCAGTTTTTTAAAAAAAAAAAAAAAAAAAAAAAAAAACGTAGATCTCAGTTAGTGCTTAAAAATGAAAGTTACTCTTATCAGAAATGGCTCTCTGTTCTAGTATTCCATTTACTTTCCCGTTCATCGAAATTAAGTTAACAGATAATCATTTTTCCGCCTAACATGAACATACATAAGTTCGTTGATCAAAATTCTCATTTCACATTACGTTGCAAATTTACCATAACACCCTGAAAAACAATCAGATTGACTACTCAAAATCAATAAGTAAACCAGAACGCCCTCACCAGTCTGCAGAGCTTCCATATGAAGGTTTTTCTCAACTTAGCAGAAATGTCTGACAAGCATTCCATACGCACAATTTCTCTTATCGGCCAACAAAAGACATCTTTAATTGCAACATCCGTCTATCCATAAGAAAGTTTTGCGTCCACCACAACATTGATTTGCCTTATAGTTTCTATTTATTTTATCGGCTTAAATTCCCAACAAAATAGCGATGTCGCCGCATCGAGGGGGGGGGGGGATCGAACGATCGTTATCACGATGTAAGCTTCACTGCCACACACGCTCGAAAAAAAAAAAAACGAGACGCGCTCCCAACAAAGATAAAACAGCCGCAACACTGTTGACAGCCGAATTCCCCGAAATTAAACATTAACCAAAAAGTTTTTAAGCGATTGTTACCCGGTAATTATCAAGCGGATAACAATCAACTTTTACAACGAAGGATCGATTTATAAACAACAAATAATATTACAACAACATTCTGTAAAGCAACAACACAGCATTTACCCTACAAATTGCCATAAACAATCACAACCACGACGCCCACTACATCCACAAACAGTACAAGCACAAAATTCATTCTACACAATTACAACTACCAAAGAAACGAACTCTGGAAAACGAGTTTCTAAACCAAATAATCTTATATCCTTTCTCAAACTATAAACACAAACACACTAAACACCAGTCACAAATTCAGTTTTGGGCTTTGTTTTGTTCCTATATCTGTGTTTGTGCATATTTAGCACATCACTGGCTATCTATGAATGATAAGGTTGCTACACCTCAGCTTGGACAAGGTCAGCTGAGTTTCTAATCTGTATGCGAAAAGATTTATTGTTGTAGACTTAAAATTAAGCCGAAACGTAAAGGAAGTATTATTACCGAAGGAAGAATGCGGGCCTGAAAATCCTACTCGTTAGATACCGAGTTGGAAGTCTTCAATGAAGATGGAGAAAACAGGTTTTCCTGCCGACCATCAAGCAATTTTTAACGAAACATCCTGCCAGTTCAAATGACCCTTTAACATCCAGTCCGAGCTCCTCTTCCAGACTCTCTTCGGGATTCCACCAGCACTATTACGGGACGGAGACTGTTGGAAACAGCATCAGAATCTTCTGGTACAGATGAACCCAAAGCAATATAAAGTTTAGATTGTGGACACTTCTTTTTGTTGTACGTATACATGTATTTGGAGTATTTTAGTGTATCTTGAGTTTTATAAAATAAAATAGAGTGCTATTCTAAGACTAAAAAATAGAAAACTGTTGTATTACTTATCCTATACTTCTATAACGCAATTATTTACGTCATGTCAGGAAAATAATTAATGCTTACGAGAACAAAACTCTATTTTGTACATGTTAAATGGAACCCATTTTACGTGAATTCGGTATATGAAGCAATTTCGCGGAACGTATATATTGCGTATAACGGGATGTACCAGTATGTGAAAATCATTCGTAAATTTCCTGTATACTGTAACTTAATAACTGGATTTTCTAATTTAACAATAATAAAGATGTTTTTATTAGCTTTTTACTTTGTAACGTGTAATGTTTCTTTTCCAGGCTAGGTGGTTTGTATGACGAACAACTAGCTGTGGAATCTCCAAGGCACGCATATAGTTACTTAATTAATCATAAAACTAAGGGAGAATAGCACCAACAGGCTCCCACTACCTCTCTCTGTATTCAAGTAATTATTCAAGTTGTGGCTGCAACATACCCAGGCTTTATCTAGTTTCATTCTCTCCTTCCTAAATGCTCTCAAAAATTCTCTCTAACTCAATGATCCTTTGACCATGACCTGTTAAATTAAATTATCAGTGACCACACATAAAAATGGATGAAATGACACACAAGATCAATTTTAAAATGATTGTAATAAAACAAACATTGCCTAGGTGTTAATCTGTAAGAGTTATTCCCCAACCTGCTATTGCCTATAAATCACACTCATCAGATCTCGCCTACCTGGCAGCTTTGAGATATCTGCCATGTTACCAGACTTTTTAGACACCCTGTATAAACTCTGGCAATGTGAATGAAAGTCAGTACAACTCATTCATCAATCCTCTTACATTCGATCTCCAGCATCTTAATTTAGTGATTCTTTAATTGTAAACATTCTGATTATGCAATTTTAAAAATATGAAAAATATAGTGTTTTTTTCTGTATATTTTTGCACATTTTATTTCTCGCAAGGAGTCAAAAATGGGGATCACATTATATAAGAGGATATCATTTTTGCTGGATTTTTGGGCCGAAAAGTGGAATTGCATTATAAAGGGAGTGCATTACAGTAGAGGATTTACAGTAACTTTATTTCAAAGGTCAGGTTGGGCTGGCCAGGTTGGCTGAGGTTTCTAACACATTTGAATTGCAGTGAAGCACAGCATTGGGAAGGCTCATTAAATGATTGGGTGACCTCCTGACCTTGAGTGAGTTTTTCTCGCCCATTTTCTCAAAATCTTTCAAGGGGAAGGGTGTGATTAAAAACTGTTTTTAGACTGATGTGGTGTTGCTCTACAGGGTAGCAATCAGAAATTTTTCTCTATCTTTAACCCTTTTGCTGCGTAAAGCGGATATATCCAGACAAAATAACATTATTTCTACCTGGGGAAATCTGATTCATCTTACAGGGTTTAAAAAACTTTTTGTTATGCTGCTAAAAGTGGATAATTCCATCTTCTCAAGAATGAAAATAAAATTTAATTACGCAGTGAAAGGGTTAATAGTTTTCAAGTTAGCAAATGGATGACCTTAAATGTGGGGTCAAAGTCAAATTTGACTGCGGCAATGAATTCCCCACCTGCCTATTACTTATAAACCACACTCATCAGATCTCGCCTACCTGCCAGCTTAGGGATGTCTACCATGTTACCAGACTTTTTGGACACCCTGTATAGTGCTTGCAGTGCTAATCAAAACTAACCAATCAACACAAAGTGGTATACATTGCCCATTGGCTTAAGATGTTTTACATGTACTGTTTTTATAGTATGACTCACCATATCGTGTCTGTTTGTAATCCAAATTGGTTATAATGAGGAGGGGGGGGGGGTCTTAATTCAATAACTTGAATTTGGGTGATTTATTAAGAAACAAAAAAAGTTTATGTAATTTTGAAAAAGACACGAATGTTCAGTTACCTGCATTTTTTACATTCTTACATTTATTTGTACTCTTTGGAGACAATACACAATTTAAATTATTGTAAAGGGTGTATGTAAAGTCTCTCCGCAGTGAAAAACAAAAGCTATAATCCAATAAGCGGGAAAATATGGTACTTTATTTTTGTTAGGAATGAATTGTATAAAGTGGTGAGGGAAACATTTTGAGTTTTTCTTTGTGAATAAAAAAAATCACATTAAAACTTGGAATAGTGCTTGAGTATAAACATGCATAATACGGGAGATAATTTAGAAACACCCTGTATATTATACGATAATTTCGTCTGAACTTCATCAAGAGAACAGAATGCAACTTCGTTAGTTCTTATTAGCTTTTGGCAACAAGAAATTCAAGTAAAAAGTGAATTAATTTATTGTATAATGAACTAGACACTGTATATGTTTTATAATTAATGTATAATAATACACGGTAATTTTGTGTGAATTTCATCAGGACAGAATGAAACTGCCCCTCCTCCAGCCACCATCAGTCACTGCAGGGCTGATATTATCCATCTTGTACAATATGAGGAGGCATTCAAATTTGACCTGGACTTTATTTTTGTAAATTTCATTGTTATAAAAATCTAAAGTTTAATTGTTGGGATGGCAACTACCACCTAACATGCAGATGCAGCACCACTCATCCAGTTGCCATGACAACCGATTGTTTGTTTAAACAAAATGGCAGACAGCGACGTGTCGACCAAAGTGGAACAACTAATAATCATCAAGTTTCTCCACAACAAAGGTGTGAAAGCATCTGAAATTTATCAGAGACTTCAAAGACAGTTCACAGAGTCATGTCTGTCTCGCTCATCTGTCTTTGCTTGGTGCCAAAATTTTGAAGGAGGGCGAGAATCCACCAACAATGAAGCTCATAAGGCCAGCAACTGTTGTCAATGATGGAATCATCGCACAAACAAATGAGCTGATAAGGGACAACAGGCGGATTTATGGCCGAGGGTCGGCTTCAATACTGAACATCAGGACTAACAGTATGGAGATCATCATCCACGATAAGCTGAAATTCAACAAGATCTGTGCCAGATGGGTCCCTTAGCAACTCTCAGAGGATCACAAAACCACCCGGGTGGAAATCTGTTCCAGGCCTCTGCAGCGATACGATAGGGAAGGTGACAGCTTCCTAAGGCATGTTGCGACCGCAGACGAGACATGGATTCATCACCATACTCCTGAAAGTAAACGTGCGAACACAGAATGACTCACCACGACCCAAGAAATTCAAAATGACATTGGCAATGAAAGTAATGGAGACTCTATTCTGGTATATTAAGGGTATCATTCATGTGAATTTTCTGGAAGAACGATGAACCATAAATGCACCAGTTATTTTGAGGATGTCCCTGAAGCCGGCACTAAGAAAAAATCGACCAGCAGTGTTTGTTTTCTGCAAGACAATGCCAGACTACACCCAGCCAAACTGACTATGGACACACTGACGGAACTCAAATGGGACATCTTACTGCATCCTCCGTACACCCTGGGTCTCTCCCCTTGCGACTATCATCTTTTTGGACCATTGAAAGAGTTCTTGGGAGAACAGAGGTTCAGCTTCAATGAGGAAGTGAAAAAGGCTGTCCTGGAGTGGTTTTGACTTCAGCTTGAAGATTTCTACAGAACTGTTATCCAGATGCTACCAGAATGCTGGAAAAAATGTGTAGAGAAGCAAGGAGAATTCTTTGAGAAATAACTTGTGCGTGTGGGGTTTTTTTGCAGTAAAGATTTTATAAAAAATAAAGTCCAGTTCAAATTTAAACACCCCTCATACAATCCCACGAATTTAGGTGCTTTTTTAGGCCAAAATTATTTGCATTATAGTAGAGTATTAAAGGTAATAAGATAAAAGTGAAGTAAAGTACAAGATAAGAATGATTGACTCTAAATAAGGCAAGAGTTAAAATAATGAATTAGCTAAAACAAAAGAGATTACAAAGTTAAGTTACAATTCAATAATCTGCATAATGGCATGTACGCTGATCTCATTAAGATCAGAGAAATATTTAAGACCTATTGATTCTGTCACTGAATTTAACTAAAAGTAGCAAATATTTGAGCTCATAGATATGTTTCCTTCATTTACTGTGTAACAGATGATAAATAATCAAGTTACTCACATATTTCACTGTCATACATGATGCGAAGATTCCAGTCGAAATCTTTGCAACTTTTGCTGGTGTGACGAATGATTTGTAGATCACTAATATACACAAACATTTTTATGTATAGCATGCTTTCTTTGACAAACACCCGAGGAATTTCTCACCAAGAATAAATTTCTCGTTGTCAGCCAGACGCACCTATGCCCGCCTTTCGTGACTTGGTCGATGGTGGAGTTAGGTCGTCCCTTCTCCGGTCTGCCTGGGCACTCGCAGATGACCCTCGCTTGAAGTTGCATTGACAGATGCCCTTTGAAGAGATTTTATTATCTACACTAACCTGTCTATCCTTGGTGTTTGTGACTGCTTGTCCATTCATACATTCCACGGGTAATTGATAGGCATTGTACCCAAACCAGATGTCGTATTGGAGTCGAACTTGCACAAGTTTGTGCAGATTACGATGTTAAAATCAACTTGGAAATCATTGACGATTCTGTTAAGTTGAATGAAATAAGCCTGTGGGATGATTATCCATTGATTATAATTTTATAATATATGGACACCTTTTCCTGTGTCCCCACGACCCACTTCACATCGTGAGAAGCTTAGAATTTTGCCTCCGCTCCTTATTGCATTTAAAGTTTTCTCTGCCCTTATTTCATCCCCCGATCCTCCTCAGCCTTCCTTCGGATGTTGGGTCACGTG
>JAHWFO010055255.1:0-10418 GCA_023313115.1 Rhysida immarginata | reverse complement strand
GATTATCAGCGAATAACTATGAGAATTGCTTAAAGCTCTTTTCATGGTCTACAGAGATTTCGATTTCCCCTTATTATGGTACCAATCCTGAGTTCGGTGATGATTACTGGAAAAACCTGATGATCCACGGAGGCTTGCTTAATATTAAAAGTTATAGATTTGATCCGAAAAAGGACAATCAATCGCCCTGTCTATTTTATATTAACGCACGTTCTTTGTTTAATAAAATTGATGATTTAGCGATCATGTGCCATAACCTTAGCCCTCATATTGTGCTAATTACAGAAACTTTTCTTTCTGCCGAAACTGATGATTGCTTGATTAATCTTCAGAATAATCATATTTTTAGAGCAGACAGATTACTCGAGGTGGTGGTGTCGCTGCGTATGTTACTGATGACAAATGCACCAAAATTCTATCAAAAAATAGGCTTGATGGTTTGGAATATCTAACTCTCCAATGTTCGGTGTCGAGGTAAGATCATTATATTAACTGTTATTTATCGCCCGTCTTATATTCCTATGACTACGTGTGTTGATGTGTTCTCTGAATCTGAACCCTCGGCTATCAAATATCGTCATTGGAGATTTAAATTGTGATGCTTTGTCTTCGTCTTCTGATTTGTCCCTTTTACAATCAATCACGAGTGATCTGGGCCTGAATCAAATTATTGTGCTTCCTACGAGAGTTGCCAATACATCTGCCACACTTTTGGACCACGCTTATATAACTGATGATCTCCGTTATGACAACGTCAGTTATTTTGACATTGCCCGCTGCGACCACAAAGCAATTTTAATTGATTTTAAAAATTGCTATTTTAATACCCATGCATTTTTAAATCCTCTTAAGTTTCACAAGCCTAGGTTTAAAAATTTGGATTTTAAATTTTTTAACTATTTATTGTATATGTCCCTAGATAGGTTGACCTATAGTGAAAGTTCTGATCAAAAATTAACTCAGTTTGTGTATACAATGCTCAATGCTGCTCAAACTGCTGGTATGTATTGGACCTATAGTTCTCGTCGCTCCACTGCTAAAACTTGGTGGACCACTGATTTGACTCTCAGTTATCAACATAAAAGTTTTATGTACCACAAATTTAAGAAAGATGCAAACACGATTACGTTTAATAACTATAAATTAGCTAACAGAGTTTAAAGACACTGTACGTAAAGCCAAGAGAAGTCTACCGTCTAATTGACAGCATTAATCCATGGAATATTGTTAATAGGAATATTCACATGACTAGAACTATCTTAACTTCTGATTAGGCTACGGATTATTACTGAATGACCCCTGTGGTATTTCTATTCCCGATAGGATTATAAGCATTGAGGCTACCACCTCCAGCATCTTAATTAAACCTGTAGTTCCTGGAATTTATAATATACATAAGATTATTAGAGATACCAAGTTGAAAGATAGTAAACATATTCTAATATTATTCCTGGTTTTCTCTTGAAGAATATCAAGTTCGCTGAGCTACGCCCTATACAAGATATTTGTGAAACGACTATCACTACTAAGAAATTTCCAGTCAAAACAAAGATCGCTAATATCATTCCCATCTATGAACAGGGCGACTCAACAAAGATTACTAACTATCGTCCAATTGCGACTCTTTCTCCTTTGACTAAAATTATTGAAAAATGTATCTTCTATGAAATTAAAAAACACATTTGGTCAGGTATCCCTATCCAGCAACAGGGTAGTCGCCCAAATAGTAAAGTCAATTGGATTCCTATCCAACTTATTATGCAAGCAGTTAAGGCTTTTGACCTTGGTCATAAATTTTATTATGATATAGATCGATGTCTCAAAAGCCTTTGATACGAACTCACGTCCACAATTAATTGAAGATCTTCGTTCTCTTCATGTTTCTGAGGATTATCTTGCTTTAATCAAGAACTATTTGACTAGTAGAATAAATATAATTGATGAAATCCTCCGGTTACCCATCCATCGACTCGTGGTGTGTTACAAGGCTCTGGTATTGGCCATATGCTTTTTGCTGTTGCAACCGCCTCGTTATATACCAATCCATTTAAATTGAATATTACGAGTTACGTTGATGACAACTTGTTATATATGTCTATCCGAGTTCTGCACAGACAGAGGTAAATACCATGGCCCAACATGATCTCCAACTTATGAAGTCGTGGTATCATCAACGTGGCCTGAAGCTAAATGCCCAAAAAACTAGGACCCTAATTATAGACCGGAAATCTTCCGATAACGACACACTTACCTTTTTAGGGTTTGTCTTCGACAACACCCTTTCTTTCCAATCCCTCTGTGAGTCCATCATCGTCAATCTTAAAAGACTTCGGTATCTTATGAAAAGACTCCGCTCAGTTTCATCTAATGCGAAAATGATTATTGTAATTCAAGTAAGGTCCTTTCTTATTTAGCTTGGGCAAGCTTGTCTAATCTCTGTTTTCAATGCTTAAAAGTAGCGTATAATGATGTCGTCAGAACTGCTTTCAACGTTTCAAGATTCGCTTGAATAAAAATAGCTTCCTAGCCACTATTGAGCAATCCTCGTAAAAAATGAAAGAAAAGAATCTAACTAGGAGTGCTTCATTTAACAAAAACTTTATTTTGCAACAACGTGATTTAATAAGAATTATTAATGTGTAAACAATTTACAGAAGTCGACTTCTTTGCCATTGGCGTATGTCCTGTTTATTACATGCAGTCCATTTGAAGTATAATGACGCATTGATGGGGAATATGGGGATCTATTCAAGCACAGTCTTCCCAATCCGACACCATCGCTCTTAGGCTTCTTATTCTGATCATGACTTAATTCTAATTTGTATGGATGATATTGAGAATAATTTATCAAAGTAATCATTTTCTGTATATAAGGGCATGTAGCCTCTACTGTGTTATCCTTGATAAAGCCGGGAATAAATGGCGAAACTAGTCGGAAACTATTCTCCTTTTTTGTGTTGTAAGGTCTCTACCAATTTTATTGATAGAAACAGCAATAAGGACTCTTCACTCAATGAATCCTTTTTCAGTAAAAAGAATAAATTTATCAAACGAGTTGCATATTCAGAATCACACTTGAAACTGTTTTATTATTAAATCTCTAATTCTGTTAATTATTATTTTATAGGCAACTTCATCTTTCATAATTAATCATTTCTTGACAAGAAACATTCGTTAATAATCACTTTAACAAATGCAGTCAATGAAAAATTGGCAAAGCTATAACATAGTGAATTCAGATCCAGTGTTGGTTATAACATAATCGTTTGCGTTTGAAAGAAAGGATTATAAGGAAAACCTTTATTCGTTCTAAAATATAAGATTCTTTTCTTACAAAAGAGAAAATTCGGTTATGGCTGGGAACAAGAAAATATAAGAACCCGATTGGAAGCCACGTAGAAAAGAAGGCTTTTCGAAAACGAGTTTCAATCAAGGGTGATGCAGTACAGTCTTGGTTATATTTGACGAATCTGAATAATCGTAATCTGAATATTCGTAATCCCCCCAAAAATTACGCACTTTGAGAACTGATAACGGTTTTATTAATGAACAGATTAAATGATATTTTAACATGTTCATATAGGCATTATACGGTAATGTTTCTCACTAACTTTTCAAGCCCACTTATCCGTTTGGGTCGCGGGGGCAGCAGCCCTATCTAGGATCTCCAGCGGTCGCGATCTTCCGCCATCAGGCGCATGCCCTCAATAGTATTACCCAAGCGACTCGAATCAACACCTCCTAAAGAGAAAGCCTCTGCACGGAAATGTCATACATTGTTACATCTTCTTAGTAAGACATTGTTATTCGTATTTCTACCAATAATAAGCCCTGAAATTGCACTTCTTAAGGTGATGTAACAATGTATGACGGTTTCCGTGCAGAGTCTTTCTCTTTAGATGGTGTTGCTCGAATCCGGATTTTCCATGTACAGGGTGTTGCAAATATATACAGGGCAGTACTGCTGGGTAGCCTATCCGCTTGGCTGCAGGGGCCTCTCCTCCGTTTTTCAGGAACCTCCCATTTTAACTTTTAATGGTTTTGATGAAAGATTTTTTTACACGAGGGCGGCGCACAATCTGCCAAAAAACTTCGCTTGCCGAACTATAGTCTGCGTCCAATTTCTCCCCAAATTTCTCCCAGACCGTGGCCTTAGCTGTAAGATACTATCTTTATTGATGCTTTCGCGCCTCAATGTACCATACATGTTACAAGTCCATTGTTACAACAGAGTCCAACAAGCACCTCTCATTCGCATTTAAATCCGTGTCACCCTTTCTAATCATGCTTTTCCTAGTTTGGTCATTAGTCTCTACGTGTGCATTAAGTCGCTCACTAAGATGACAGAATCTGCACTCCCTATCCCGCTGAGAGCAGTCAACTTCATCTAGGAAAGAGCATATGACTGCATTCGGAGGATGTGCAACGAACAGAGAGATACCCCGTTTCCCTATCTGAAGCCTTAGGAGACAGTCTTCCACCTAAAGCTGTCAAATCTGCAACATAATCTGCCAGCCGGAGGCTTGTGAGTATCCTCGCTTCTACCTGGACAGTCATGAGTAGAGAAGCTTCCACCGTCCTTGTGAGTCCACAGATCCATTGGACGTTTGGAGAGGTAATACCTACGATATTCAAATCGATATCGTTTGGCTTCCTTCATTAACTCTGATTCCTTATGCCGATTGACAGCACCCGATCCCGTGTTCGCTTTACCCGTTTCTTCTCCAGAGTAATGGCATGCGCTACTCCCGACCGTCTCCCCAAGCGCATAGCGAGTTCACTGGTGGGCCCTTCTCGGATGCATTGCCCCGAGATAACAGCCGTGAAAACTGGAGCGGTCTTCCTCTAGTAATAATTTAGACAAACATCTGCTCGATCTTTAGTGTAATTTTCAACTTCCGACTGTCACTACATTATTGATACGAAACGTTTGCGAGAATAGCGTTTCTTTAGTGTGTCACGGAAATGGCTTCCGAGGCAGGTTAATAAACAATTCTACCGTGAAGTTCTCGAGAGACTGAGGAAAATAAGAGTTCTTCGATTGAAATCAAGCATTGCTGAAACTTCATTCCTCCATCAGAACATTGCACTTTTCGCACAGCATTCTCTGCCGTGCAAACTCTGGTTCATAAAGGCATTTCAGCGATACTGCCTCAGCCTCCCTACTCCCCTGATCTTGCGCCGTGTGACTTTTTCCTCTTTCTCAAATTGAACCGTTGCCTCAAAGGACGATATTTTGCCTCTGTGGAAGTGATTCAGAAGGCCGTGACGGACCTGTTGAAAATGCTTACACCTTAAGACTTCTAGCACTATTATAAGGAGTGGGACCAACGTCTCCGCCGCTCTGTGGCCTCTCAAGAAAACTATTTTCAGTCATAAAGGTTGATTTGTAAATAAGAATTAAATAAAGAGTTTTGAATATCGCGATTTCCTATTTTGCAGCATCAATAGTAGCTATAGGCGAATAACATACACTATATGATCAAAAATATCCGGACACCCCTCACAGATCATCGATTGGCCCAATGTCACATGATAATGACTTGCACATCATTTAAATAGCTTCCCACACCTTCAGACACAACTCTGCTTGGACATTGGCAAGAATGGGTCGTTCGGCAGAGCTCAGTGAGTTCCAACGTGGAACCATCGTTTGATGTCACCTATGCGGCAAGTCCGTGCGTGACATTTCCAGCCTTCTTCAGATACCCAAGTCAACAGTAGGCGATGTCATTATGAAATGGAAGACCCGGGGATCAACAACAGTTCAACAACGAACCGGTAGACCCAAGAAACTAACGGACAGAGACCGTCGAGTGCTTCGTCGTGTCACCCGCAGCAAACGGAAGTCCTCGGCGGAAAAAATTGCCACAGAGTTTCGAAACGCCTCTGCAAATGATGCCAGTACCATGACAATTCGTCGGGAACTGCACACGATGGGATTCCATGGCCGTGCTGCTGCCCACAAGCCCCACATCAGCAGGGTCAACGCCAAGCGACGTCTGGAGTGGTGCAAAGCCCACATAAACTGGACAATGGACCAATGGAAACGTGTAATGTGGACAGACGAATCTCGCTACACACTCTGGCAATCCGATGGACGAGTTTGGGTTTGGCGCATACCTGGAGAACGCTTCTTACCTGAGTGCACAGAGCCCACAGTCAAGTTCGGAGGAGGAGGAGTCATGGTGTGGGGCTCATTTTCATGGTACGGACTGGGCCAGCTCGTTCCTGTGCAAGGAATCATGAACTCCGACCGTTATCTGAATGTTTTGGACAACTGTGCACTTCCAACGTTGTGATAATTTTTCGGAAACGGGCCATTTCTCTACCAACACGACAATGCTCCGTGCCACAAAGCGAGCGTGTACAGCAGTGGTTTGCGGACTCAGGGGTCGAAGAAATGGGTTGGCCGGCACAAAGTCCCGACCTCAATCCTATAGAGAGTCTGTGGGATGAATTGGAAAGACGCTTGCAGGCCAGATCACATCGGCCAACTTCTGTACCTGAACTGATTCTCGCTCTTCGGGAGGAATGGAGGAACATTCGGGAAAGTATCTACCAACATTTGGTGGAAAGTCTTCCCCAAAGGGTGGAAGCTGTGATTCGGGCAAAGGGATGTGCAACGCCCTATTGATTTCCATGAAATCGTGGCTAGAGCGCAAACGTGCATGTGTCCGGATATTTGTGATCATATAGTGTATTTCAATTTGGTGTGAAACTGAGATACAGGGTCAGATGGTTCCCTGGTTAGTACAAAAGTGAAAAATAGGGACCTGAGACCAGACCCATTAGCATTATATTTAAATATATAAAATTTGAATTGCAACGTGAATATTTTTGTGTTCAATTTCGACTTGAAAGAAGATTTTTATCCAATCATAATAACCTAATAGCTAGTTTACTGTAATAAACGCATGAAGTTTTACTTGTTATAGAGGACTAACTTTATCCGCGACATCGTCTGCAATATCTTATGTCAGCATAGTTCTGTACACCATGTTTTTGGTCTTCTCGACATAATGTTTTTTTGGGCCAGATACACGTGAGCACGCAACATATAATTGCCCATGAGAAAAACATTCTTTTTCTAAATGCGTCCATGCAAACTTTG
Source organism: Rhysida immarginata (assembly GCA_023313115.1). Classification (NCBI taxonomy): domain Eukaryota; kingdom Metazoa; phylum Arthropoda; class Chilopoda; order Scolopendromorpha; family Scolopendridae; genus Rhysida; species Rhysida immarginata. The sequence continues at coordinate 3,304 of JAHWFO010055255.1, read as the reverse complement.
AGTGTTTGCCCTTGAGCTTTGTTGATCGTCATAGCAAATGCTATTTTTAAAAGGAATTGCTGTTTTTTGAATTGAAAGGGCAAATCCGTCGGTATTAGAGGATCGCGTGGAATTAAACACTTCTCTTTTTACTTTTCAAGTCATTATAATCGGTCTTACAATAATTCGCGGTTAAATAAAGCTGCTAACTTTCAATTAGTTCACAGTATCATCTTAGTAATCATTTCTCTAGTGTATAATATTCATATAACATCTTCAATGTTAAAAGCCTAAGCTTAATGGAACATACTTCTCAAGTTCTTCAAACATTGGTATATTCTTTCAGATATTGGTAATAGAGAGATTCAATGACTTAATATGGGGTTAAATATAGGCGATAATTTTTATTTTGACCTAAAGCACATGACTAGTGGATAAAGTCACTCGCATATGACACCATTGACAAGAAGAGTTTTTTTTAATAACAGAGCTGGTTTCGTTTCTTTCCGAATGCTAATAATGTACGAAATATTTTATTATTACTTAATCCTTATTGATATTCAAGTAATTAAGGGTTAAGTCAATGATCCCGACTCATGATCAAAAATTGGATTCAGCTCTGATGTTAGAACCAAAACACAAAGAAAAAAATTAGAAAAAAAAAACAAACTGTGGCTTATTTTTTAATCTAACCTAATCTAATTTTATATTATCAGGTCCAGGGGAAAGTTTTTTCGTTTTTGCAAATATTACAATTGGCGCTCAGATTAATGCATAAATGAATTTTTTATTCATCGAAATAATCTTCATTTTTATCAACAATCTTCTCCCAACGAGATACTAGATCATAAATCCCTTTTTTATAAAAGTCACCAGTTTTACAATTGAAAAACACACAACGAGATTATAGTTCATGTTTTAGCTCTTCTTCGGTCTTGAAGCACTTGTTTCTCAAATGGTTATCGAGAGATCGGAAAAGGTTATAATCTGCTGGAGAGATACGGTGGATGAGGTTCTTCCCAGACAAGTTTGTTTATTGCCTGCGGGTAAGCTTTGCCTTATGCGGTGATGCTTATTGTTTTCAGTCAATGCATGGGGCACCCATTTATGCAGTTTTCTCTCATTTTCAATCTTATGCAGATGACTTCTTATGGTCCAATCGTCATATCCAAACTTAGAAGAAAGCTCTGCATTACTCTGGCTTGAATCCGATCTAATTTCAGTTCTCAGGCCGTCGTCGTCAGGGCCAGTACGTGGTTCATCTTCAAGATGCTCATCACCAGTTCTTAATTTTTTGAACCAATTCTGTGCCGTCCGGTCGGTGACAGAATCATCACCGAATGCTGTGCAAATGATATGAGCAGCCTCCGCTGCTTTATGGCCAAGTTTAAATTCATACAACAGGCGGGCTCGAATTACTGGTGATGTAGGTGCTATTTCTCTTTAATGTATAAAAAATTTGCATTATTCAAATCATCCTACGAGAGAACTTCAAAAAGTAAGGATTAAGAAACTAAAAATTTTTCCCGGGACTGATACTTTAAAAAAAATTAAATATAAGTTGCCATTTAATTTTTTTAAATAATTAATATACATCTTGTCTGGTGGTTTAGACATTTTCCATTAATTTGTTATTTATCTGTAAACAACTGTTTATTTTAATATTTATTACAAATATTAATGCGTTCCTGCTACAAGTTGACAGTTTTTATGTTGATTTTGTTTCACTTGATTTATTTGACATTTATTTCTAATTTTGTTAATACGCTGTTTTTGGCTGGGTCAAACAAAATTATGTACCACCTTTCGCTTTGCCTAAATAAATTTCTAGTTACTGCGAACTTACAGTTATTAGTACGAAATTGATTTGATCAACCAGTTGCGTGAATGTATTCAAAATAAAAATTCAGTATTACGCCACTGAATTGCTATTGCAAATTGATCAATAAGACGAAAACCTCTTGTCCACAACTGGATTTTATTCCGCATATACGTATTTCGAACTCTTTGAGTTCATTATTCAATGCCAAGTAAGTATTTGGTGAAGTTAACAATATTTATAGAAGAAAAGCGGTCACCATTCAACCAATAGAAAACACTGAGAAGCAGTGACTAATGGTAAAAAATGGAACACCTCTTTTTTACAAAAAACGCGGACCTAGGAGAAATACTCCCAGGGAGCCACGTTGGAGTAATACAATAAAAAGTTACAAACATAAAATCGATTAAATGGCAATTATAATCTAAGAAATCGATTAAATTGCAATTAGACAAAAGACTCGGAAATTATAATAACAAATAGCCATACAAACTAAGAAATAAATAATCAAATTAATCATTGATAAGAAAGAAAGGAAATTATCGTGACGCTTTAATTATTTGTATTAAAGTAGAATCTCCGATCGGGCCTGCGTCTCCATTCAACAGTGTGTTCGGATCCTTCTTTGCGATTTCCAGTGTTTCATATGCGTCTAGTGCATTTCTGTTACTAACATGTCTTAACAGTTTGCAATCTTTCAACAGAATGTCGTGTCCCGTCTCTAACATGTGTCTAGCGACTGCTGAACTATATGGGCGTCCAAACCTGGCGTGGGCCGTGTGTTCCTTAAACCTCTTTGTGACATTCCTGCACGTGGCTCCTCGGTATGTTTTCGGACATTTGCTGCAAGCGATCTCGTATATACCAGACTGGGACAGTGGTGGCGTCTTGTCCTTGGGGTTTCCCAGGAGGTTTCTCAAAGTATTGGGGTTTTTGTATGCTAAAGACAAATTAGCTTCCTTGAAAATAGTGCGCAACCCGGCAGACAGTGTATTGTTATACGAGATGGGGATCCTGAGCGTTGGAGTTCTTTTGTTGTTGAGGGTAGTGGAATCCCTGACCTGTTTGGTGAATCTTCTCCTTCGTACCAAATCTCGAATTAACCCAGGATCATAGCCGTTGCAACTCGCTATGTCTTGTATGCGCCTGATCTCATTAGAAAACCTGGCCTTCGACAAAGGAATATTCAGGGCTCTGTCCACCATGAAGATAAAGGCCGACAGTTTATGACTCCAGCAGTGATTAGACTCTTTATGGATGTATACGTCGGTGTGGGTGGGTTTTCTATGGATGTCGAACTCTAATCTGTTGTTATTCCGAATTATCTTCAGGTCCAAGAAAGGTATTGAATTGTTCTCCTCATATTCAACCGTGAATTGTATCGAGTTATAGAAGCCATTTATATATTCGAGAAACACTTCGACACTCATCTTACTGGTATCGATGATGGCAAACACATCATCAACGTATCGATACCAAACTTCCGGAAAATATTCGCCAGAGGAA
>JAHWFO010055238.1:0-10868 GCA_023313115.1 Rhysida immarginata | reverse complement strand
ATAACTTTCACTGGGGTTAATGAAATAAAAACAAAACTAAAAAGAAAAAAAGAGAAACTTAAAACCCATTGAAATCAAAAAGTATCAAAGTCCTCATCATAAATGATAATACTGTTGCTAAAAAATTAATAATTTCAGAAACTGGATCGATCCAACAAGGGTTTATAGGATAACTTTCACTAGTAGGAATAACCGTTTTAACACTACAGCGCCAAGCAAATCTGAAGGGTCAATTTGCAAATCTATTAAAAATCTGGATTTATGATTGCTAATTGATCTCTACACTTCAACTTAATAGATGAGAGCCAACTTCCTTTTTTAAGAAATGAAGCATATTTTTTTAATAATTCTCGGTATGCACAATGACATCACGCAACAAAGGAACTGTTTTTGTTGCCATGGTTGAGACCAAGTTGAGGCCTTCGAGCATAGAAATAGAAGGACTATGCTCGAAGATTGAGACCAAACAAATGAAAAATTAAGTTTTCATTTTTACTTCAAAGAATGCATTGCAAACTAAAAAATAATTTTGGTATCTCTCATTAAAATAGGAATTCATAAAATTAAAAAAAGGCAAGTGTGGCGGAGCGTAATTTTTTCATTTTAAATTTAATATTAAACTCCCGCTGCCTTTTTTATTTTGATGAATTCCTATTTTAATGAGAGGTACCAAAAATTATTCATAGAAATAGACAAGTTTTAGAAGTGTACGAGGGGCGATTGATAAATAAGGTCTCCATGGCTGTAACTTTTTTATTTTTTAACCGATTTTCAAAATTCTTTTTGTATCTTATACTCACATTTGTCCTCTATGTAATGCACTATTCACTTTTCGACATAGTCCCCATTCCTTTCCAAGCATTGCGCCAACGCGTGACTAGTTGGGTGAACCTGTCGGAGAGGAATTCCGGAGTTGTTGTCGACACCAGGATTGAATGGCAGCGTTTACCTCGCCGTCAGCACCAACTCATGTCCCTTAAGGGGCTCTTTCTTCGTTGGGAAGTGGTGAAAGTCGCATTGTGCAAAGTCTTTCATTTTTGAACTGCAATTTTTCATCTTTGAACTGTAGGCGCTGCAACGCCTCTGGTGTGTGGTGAATCGTGTGAGGGCGGACGTTATCGTACTCCAGAAGAGTGTCCAAAGCTGACATTCAATCCTGGTGTCGACAACACCTCCGGAATTCCTCTCCGACGGGTTCACCTAACTAGTCATGCGTTGGCGCAATGCGTGGAAAGGGATGAGGACTATGTCGAAAAGTGAATAGTGCATTACATAGAGGACAAATGTGAGTATAAGATACAAAAAGAATTTTGAAAATCATCATCATCAACATCACGCCCCTATCCTACAAAAAGGGTGGGCAGCACACGAAAAGAAAAAAAACAAAAACGGATCAACCAAATCATACATCGCCAATCAATCGGCGCCACACATTCCGGTCTCTACACACCATCCCAGCTTCTTCCACGGTCATTCTCTTCTTCATGCAAGCACGTCTCTTGTTCAGGCTTTCAAACCCATATATCTTCAGATATTCATCCACCTGCTCTCTCCACTCTTTCCTCGGTCTCCCTCTTCCTCGCCCACCATCAACATTACCAACATACAGTCGTTTCGTCAGTCGTTCCTCATTCATGCGTTCCATATGTCCAAACCACCTCAACGTTGACTTTGCCACCACATCAGCCACACTACGCTGCATTCCACAATCGTCTCTCACTACAACATTTGGAATACAGTCAAGTCTCGTAACTCCAGCTACACCTCTCAGATACCTCATTTCAACTGCACACAGTTGCTTTTTATGCTTCTCATTCCACACCCAGGTTTCACTCCCATAACTTAGAGTTGGTACAAGTACGCTCTGATAAACAGACATTTTGGCATTCTTCGATAAACGCTCATTCCTAGCATACTTTCCAAGTGCGCCTACGACCTTCAAAATTTTGAAAATCGGTTAACAAATAAAAAACTTACAGCCATGGAGACCTTATTTATCAATCGCTCCTCGCACATTTGCTAGCTCTGACTATGCCAGATCAATAAAAAAAAGTACCGTCAGCTAAGTAGCTCAGAGCTTCAACATTCAGAGATTCATCATGTTTCCCCTTATCAATTGGTTTAATATTTACGTTCAATTCTTTTTGTTGATGATAATTAAAATAAGTCTTAATATGGCCCACATCTAAGCTTGGAAATTTATCACTACAATCTTCTTTTAGTGTCAAAACCTGTTGCAAGCCAATCAATTAAAATTTTGAGATAATTACATCATTACAAGAAAAATCAAAATTCCAATCATAGGTTTCCAGTCTGAAATAAATTTATACAGCTTTAACAGAAAATTAGAATTGATATGCTGAAGAAAGCACCTTAGCTGTCGAAATGTATAAATAAATTCTATCGTGGATATATTGCTTCTTTTCAACTCTTCACTTTAGAAATATTATTATTAATTAATATTTAAGTTATTCTACCTCGCAATTAGGGGGTGGCCGTGGCCTGGTTGTCTCGTCGGTTGGCTTGCCAATCGATGGAGTTCAGCAACTTCAGGTGCGGCCAACTGCTGGCTGGGTGACAGCCAGGGCTTGAGGGCCACTGCTGGCGGGACAGCTATTTGGGGCACGGCTGTTGGAGGACTTTAGTCTGACCCATTTGCCAAGTGACCATAGCTGGTTTTCCAGCAGTTGGTACAGCCACTGGTTTGTTTGTCCGCCAGCGGCTCTTCCATCATGAAACCCCCCGTGCTTCGGAGGGCACGTTAAGCTGTCGGTCCCGGCTGCTACTGTCATCTCGTACAGTCGATATTTACCGGGATGGCGCAAAACTCCCTCTGTACTAGATACCTCTCAATTAAATCCTTTTGCGTCTTTTTAACTCTATTTTTAAAGCCACAACATTTAGTTTACTGTAGTCTGCCATAACGCCTGTAAACCGGTAGCGTAGAGTACAGCGGCGCCACCTAGGGAATGAGTTTTCCGAGATCGCCCCACTGACCTATATAAATAACTGGATGGCGCTTCCGGCGAAAAACTTGACGCCACCGGAAGTTGCCCTTACTGTGATGGCGGATGGCAAGAAATCTCATCGCGTATGGAAAGTTTGTTTGATTGTTGCATCAATTCTGATTTTTAATGCCAGAAACAGAGCACTGTAAAGGTAAAAAAAGTAAACTTAACAATTGGTCAAAGTAGAATGTTAATTAATTTGCTACGGTGCGATTTTCTGGGGCGTTACTATAGATTTTAATCTGACTAGAATACTCAGACTACAAAAGTGGTTTCTCCGAGTGCTGTTTCTCTGTTTCTCATAATTTTTAAGTTATTGGCATCCCTACGATCTCACAGTTAGTATTATTGCAAACATGCTCTTTCATATACAAGATCCTCAATTCACTATTGGACATTAACACTCCTATTACTTTAACTTATGTTTATTCTAAACATAATTATTCTACCCGTCAATCTTCAAATATTGTTCTTCCTATTGCTAAAAGAAATTACGGCAATAACTGCTTATCTCATTTTGGAATTAGAATTTGGGCCTCGCTACCTTCAAACCTTCGCGTACTTGCTCCGTATTCTTCTTTTCGCCGGAACTTAAAGCGGTTTGTTTTTTCTGACACCTTAGGATAATTTCATCGTCAACCCATTATTAATTAGTTTTAGCTAATTGTTTTTTGTTTTCAGGCCTTTTAATTTTTATTTTATTCATTTTTTTAATATTTTTTTATTATTTTTTATCATTTGTTTTTTGTTTTTTTCCCCTTTAATTTCTCTGATAGTTTTTAAGTATTATTTTTATTTTCTTTCATTGGTATTGGTTTGCTTTTACCATTTTTCTTTTTTTTTTGCCTGTATTATTTATGTAAATTTGTATGTATTTCTTTAGTTTATTGTTCCTGTAATCCACCGGGTACTTACTTGTCGGTCATTGGCCATACCTGTTCCCGGTGGTGTCTTAATTTTTTTTCTTTAATAAATAAATAAGTAAATAAATAAATAAATAAAAAAAATTTAAAAATAGGCTTTTAAATACTTTAAATCAAATCTTTAATATGTGTAAGGTTTGATTAAGCAGTCTCTGTTTCGTAAATATTATTTACATTATACTCTGCCAAACCAAGAAGATAATATTTAATTATATTAGTAAAAAGTTTTAATTTAAATTTTCTTATCAAATTAATTATATTGGAATAATCTTGAATAAAAATGTCACAAAAAATGTCATAAACTATGGACTTCGCACGAGTGACGTAGCAGTTAGCTCCAACCCTTGGCAACGCGCCATCTTGGTTCCACACATGTCGTTGCTAAGCATTACATATGCTGATTCTGACACTAGTTTAGCTACACAAGTGATCAGAAAGTCTGCAATAAAACTATATTTTATTGCTACGTTTCTTATGACGATCCAAAATTAATTTCAAAAGGAGAAAATGATTTAAACTCTTCCTAGCAACGGCTGTGTGGAACAAGATGGCGAATCACTAAGGAAGTGACTTTTCCTCGTACGATGTCCATTGCCCCTACCAATATGGCGTCCAGTGGCGTCACCCTTCTTAATCCTGTTAATGACGGATGCGCCATCCAGTTATTTATATAGGTCAGTGGATCGCCCCATTGTCAAATTGTTAATTAATTAACGCAGTTCATATCATTTGAGCACAAATTTTGCAAGGATACATTCGTAAAATGTGTTAATTTAAGCAGTAATAAAAGAGAATAAGCAAATTTTTCTATTATTTTCTATGGGAAAACTTACATAAACAAACATTTTTAATTAGCAGAAAAAATACAATCAAAATCACCCACTTTCATTCTGTGAACAAGAAAAATCTTAAATTTTGTTGGTCATTGTTATCATCATTAAAATATGGCATTGCTCACTGAATTTATAAATTAAGTCTGAAATAAATTTATAATTTACATATATATTAAGAGGAAATATTTATTGCTCTTTTAAGTTAATTACAGTTCTTATTTAAACCATTCTATACAGATGTTAAAAATATTGATTAACTTTTTAATTAATCCCAAGATTGCAATAAATTATTCAATGAATAAGGAATGAAAAAAATTAATCTTGTTCAGTGCGCAGCGTGCATGTTCTCCAACTTAAGGTCGTCTTTCTTGGACTTTTTAAACAATTTGACGATCGTTTGGGCATAGCTTAAAAAAAAAATAAAAAAATAAAGAGAGAAGATTTATTACCTTGTCAATTATAGTAAGTTCACAGAATTTTATTTCAGTTTATATCACCTTAATGGAAGCCTTGAAAAGCCAATAAAAGTTTATGACGGCAGAATTTTAAATTATAAGTACAAGTCGTTACTTTTCTCTTAACCAGCCTACTATAAACAGCGTTATTTCCGTCATGTATAGCTGAATCGTTTTCTCCAGATCTCCAGCTATATATAACTAAAATAACACAATCTATACGTTGGCTCTCGTGTAAAAGAAAAGTACCGACATATCTATCGTTTTACTATCTATTATTTTGAATATTTGTTTTTAATTAAAAATAATTTTTATTTTTTATCAGCGTACCTCCTTGAATCCAGTGCTAAAGCACTCTCCAAATTCATCCATCTGAAAAGTAGTTAAAACATCAGATAATGTTTAATCTTAAAAACGATAAATATACTTAATTATATATTCTATTAAATATTAAAAAGAATTTTTTATTTCGCATTTAGTGCCGTCGCTGCTTCATTGGCTCCGTGATGATAAAAACAAAAATGTAAAAGCGGTCCTTGCAAAATTTGTGATAAAGCAATCTAGGTCACCAGGAAAGGCTTTTGTTGTACAGGCTCGTATAAAGATACTTTTCACCTAGATTGCATTTTGGTTATGAGTGTTTTCAAGAATTTGGATTCGAAATTAATACAGTTTAGAAATGCACAAACTCATCCTCTGACTTATACCTACCTATCTTCCTTCTCGAATAAATGGAGTAATTCAAGTACATTTTCTAAATCGATTAATGATTCGATTATTAATATTCCTAATGAGAAGTCTGAATTTTTTCTAATACTAATTTACAAAAGACATTCACAGATAGCTCTGTAGATATTTTAAAATTAAAAATATTATGAGATAATGTTACGAAGCTAATAGTGCGAGCTATTCAACATGTTGAACGACATTTTCAAACTGTTTTATCAAACTAAAAAAGCTGTAGAATGCTATAAATGTTCAAAAATTGCAATCTATTGCAGATGATACAAGCTATATAATACATATACGAATATTCTGAAATGTTATCTACAGTCAGATTTTTATATTCAATTTACAGATAATTTACTGCCACAGTTAAAATACATAGTGACGGAGTTTTTCTGTCAGGAGTAAGTACAGGCAAATATATTCCTCTAAATTTAAATAAGGCAAATTCGATGGACTTCGAAAGTTTCAGATAAAAAGTTGGAATATTTGTGACTAGATTAAGCAACGGGACTATTTTGAAGATACATGTATTCTTAATTATCTTGAAAAATATTTCATATTGAATTGACCTAACCTAAATCATGTAGGCTCTACGTAGTGATTCCAATAAAACCAATAAATTTCTTACTGTATATAAAGCTAAGGATACTACAATATAGTAACCAAGAAAAAATTTGGGCATAATTTCTTATAGTAATAGTAAATTCAGTGTACATTTACAATATCAATTGCCGCAAAGAATGGATACTATTTAACGTTTATTTATATTTTATCAGTCCAATTGTTCTTTTAAAACTACGTACATTGTACTCCGATTTTATTGAAACTGAAATCGTTGACCAGCGTATTAAAAAACGCAAATTATATTTAACGTATTCTGATTTATAAGTTTGTCCGTATTGAATTAATATTTGAATAAGTCTGAACAATGCAAAGTTAATACAGTTAATATAAATACTCACTGGCACGGTTGGTCGGTTATTGGCACAGTCATTCAATAAAGCTACAATTTCCTCTTGTTTCTGTTGATAGATAAAATATAAAGAGTTGATGAGTTCAGATAAATATTTTAAGATTAATTTTTATAGTTAATTCTTCTGAGTATAACCGCACATTGCCATTTATTATAGAAAATGTTTTCCAGGGATAATTGGTTCACTTATATATGTTCCGTGTTCCTTTATGCTTATTTAAATATGTATCCACAAATGAAAATTGTAATTGAAAAATAAAGTCAACGTATATTTCAGCATAGTTTTAAAAAGCCGAAATTTCAGCTCTAAATTTACAATGCGGTATTAAAAAACTGCAGTACATACTTAGAAGAAAAATCAAACATAATTAACGGGCATAATTCAACATTATAAAACTCAGCAGAAAAAAAAAACATAATAATGCCTATACAGAAACTGGATAATTCAGAAATTAAGCATTAAATTTAATAGTCATTACATTTTTCATAAAAATCTTTTCGCCCTCGATGTATTTTTCAACTATAATTTCGTCGTTTTCATTGACCTATAATCAAAGGCACGTTAGATTCATTTAAGTTATAATTTATTTAAAACAGCAAGTTTAGTTTTAAAGAAAAATAACAAAACAGTTTACTCGCAATAGACTTTTCATAAACTTACCAAATTATGTTTCCTATGAACACACAATATCCCTTCCCTTAATTTAGCCTGTAAAAAAATACAATGAATGAAACGTGATTTTTTTAAAGATTTTTTTTAAAGATATTTAGATATAGCAATGGAGATGGAATTATGCTGATTTTATACTATTATTTAAGACCAAAATTATTAATTATATTTTTAATCAGGATCATAATGATAAGACACAAATCATAAAAAATTTCCTCAAGAAATCTACATTTATTGAAAAACTTTAAATTGAAAACACTTACTTTATTTTCCCTATCTCTGTCCAGATCTACACCACAAGACAATAAATTTAACCTAACCTAGAAATAAAAAAATATTAAGCTTTGCCTTAACCGACTTTCAAAAGTAATTTATATAATGAGAGAATAATCTGGGTATGGAATTCATAAACGTATTTCCGATCGCTTGCACTTACTAGATATTCAAACGTATCATTATCATAACACTGGAATGAAAACACAAATAATTTTTCATTATTAAATAATTTAAATTAGCCTATAAAACATAGCTTATTTAATCAGAAAAAATGCTAGTATAATTAAATAAAGTACATAAGTGATTAAGAAATACAGGGCATCAGACTATCAAACAATAATATTTTTATATAATTTGTATCAAGTTGATAAGTTGAATATAAATAATGTGCATGAAAGAGTGTATTAGTTAAAGAAAATTATTTTCAGTTTTACGTGTTCTTCTTCTTCCTCCAGGTACTGAGAGAAGACGACACCGAATGCAAAGAATGGTAAAAGTATCCACAACGTGCTCATGATGGCACTGCAAGAATCAAAAAGCTCAACATACAACAGATCCTTCCATTAAATATTGGTACACATTGAGGCAATTGATGTCAAGGGTGAATTATGTACGAATTTATCTAAGAATCAGATTTCATAATTTTTTTCTATCGCATTTCCTGCAGAAAGCCATCCATATCTTAATTGTCCTGATGTTCGGTTCTTTCGATAGCGTCATTTGATTAATAGATTGCTAAGACGATTCACCCATTTCTAATTGCCGCGAGCTCAAATGTAATTTGCACGTGTTTATGCATTTATTTTAATTAGCTAAATTTTTATGAAACGAGAATAGTTTTCATTAAAGAAAATGAGACACCGAGGTGGAATTTGTTATAAATATTACTAAAAAAAATAAGCATTTAAAATCCTCAACTTAATAAAAACCCAGGAATAACTAAAATATTTGAAAATAACACTCATAAACAAGCTGTAGATATCTGACATGGTGTTAACTGTTGTTTGTTATGCTGATTTCAAATCTGAAAAACCGTTTGTCTCTATCACCTCAGGTTTTGAAGATATCGCCATTTTATTTATAAAATGTTCAGCACAAACGCAAGTCTTCAGTTAAGAAATTTAAACCAAATGTATCTTAAATTAAGTTAATATTGTTCTAACACCATGTATGTCATATGTCAGATTCATTAGAACTCATTGGTACAATAAATTTTCCAGTTAAAATTCTGTCTGTCAGTTTATTGCCTTCATACAATGGTAGTCTTATATAAACCATTCATATCAAATATCTAAAAACCGAGAGGTGATAGAGAGAAACGGTTTGCGTATTATTAATCAGCATGTTTTAATTACATAATACCAACTGTTGAATACCAAGATATCCAAAAAAAGTTTTTTTTTGTTTATGTGTGTAATTAAAAGTTTTTCTAAGGTGTCAAAAATTAACTCTTTAATTTTACTTGAAATATTTTTGAAATCTTCTAATGATGTTCTTTAATATTCATCATTTTCAAAAAGATTAAGAATCATTTAAAGCAACAATTTTTGACACTTCCAAAAACTATTAACAATTTTAAAATATTTTAGTTCTTCCTGTTTTCTTGAGTTGAGGTTTTTAAATACTTTATTTTACTAATATTTATAAAAGGGATTAGGTAACTATCTCATGAAAAATGATAAAACAAGAGGACAATTGTGTTATTAGAAAACGAAAAGTCATGTTAAAATGCTTTCATTTTATTAACATTATCGTTATAATACTTTAGCACTAAGTCAACATTAACTGCATTTGATTTCTCACTTTATTCTAACGATATTAAATATTGATTATTACTAAATATTTAAAGATTTTTTCCCCAAATTATATACAAAGGAAGGATAGTTCAAATAAAGTCCGCAGACTTTCCGAATTTATTTTACCGGTACTTAAAACGTCCGGGAATCTATATAAACCTATTCTTAACAGTTTTCTTAGCAATCTCTTCAGTTTCATCATTAAATCATTATTAATAATCATAAAAAATCATAAATCATAAAAATGTTGAATGATTATTCATAATTATCATTTGTAATTAAGTTAAAATATTTCTTTCTTTCCTATTTTTGGTCTTTAAACAGCCATTTTTTATAATAGCAATCACACGAATTCATTGTGCTTTATTAGCACGTTGAAATCTTTTTTCCAAATGCAACAAAAAAACTAGGAAGCCAGTAATTTACTACCATTAAGATGGAATTGTGGAGCAACCAAATTTCCGCAATTACGCAACAATGCTGTTGGGAATAAAGCGAGAAGCAAAAAAAAAAAAAACATTCATTATATAAGATCTTTTTATAAAATCCATGGCTTTTTAAGAAAAAAATTAAATCCAATTTTACCTAATATGGATGGCAGTTGCGCGCAATGAATGATGAAAGAGAGATTTACAAATAATTACTTAAGCATTTGACTATTAAAAGTATTCAATTATCTCCAGATGAAGTGATGGAATCTTTTCCTCTTCAGATAAAATTTAAATGTTTACGAAGTTGGCTAACTCATTTGGATCCGAGTGCAGATAATTTTTACGAAACAAAGGAACTTTCTCCATGTCGAGTCTTTTCTCATCAATTGTGTCTTCATAATTGCAGTTGCATTTGATTTGCATAACGTTTATCAATCGTTTGACGTTTAAATATCGCTATGATGCCTGGTTCCATTATTATTAAATACCTTATGATAGCATTTAGTGGTGAGGCTAAATGTCAATATCATGACCCACAATTTTTAAAGGGAAAAATGTACCTTCAAGGCAATTGCATTGTCAAAAAAAAATTAATTTAGCAAAATAGATTTTCAATACAAATATTCTCAGATTTTAAAGATATAATTAAGTAAGATATAAAAGGTGGTGGTCATTATCGATAAATTCAATAAGAGATAAATTCAATAATTGAAATGGTATTGCTTTCCAACATTCATGTACTATGGACGTTAAATATGAAAATAAAGATTTTTC
>JAHWFO010055203.1:0-18285 GCA_023313115.1 Rhysida immarginata | reverse complement strand
ATTGCGTGGAGCAGAGTGTGACTGTTTGATGTCAGAATTTAAAGTACTCTATTTGGAGAACAAAATCTGACGAACTTCATTTGAAGTTCGCAAACGGCTGTCAAAATTTGTTTCACCATTTGGAGTTTTAGACAACAAAGAGACGGAAATTCGTGTGTCAAGAATAAAAATGAGACTTTTCCCAAAACAGCATTCAATAAATTTTCATACAAAGGAGTATTGTGATGCCCACAACAGATTTTTTTGTTTAAATTTTGCAATGTTTTAATGAAAATTCATAATTCATAATGAAAATTCGAAAAAAATATTTTAATGCTCACACAATGGATGAACCTCTCCAAGTATGCCACTGCTAGCCTAAATAATTTCTTAGTCACGTAATTTTACTTTAGACGTAAACTTGATGTTTTTTCAATTCCCACTTGGAACAAAACTTGGGTACGACCAGTTTGAATACAGCGGCGATTTCGACCCGACGAGCAACGTCACTAATAGACTAAGACAACGCCCTTCAGAAACCGAGGCGTATGGAAGCGGTCTTATGTCCCATGGGATGTACGATGGCAGTGATTGATTTTTGGATGCTGAAAACCACCTTGTTCGTTTCCTGTTCACGAGAAACTCTGAATTCCAGATAGCTGATTCCCCCGTTCTCTTCCATATTGTACCGCAGTTTTGGGTGTAGCTTATTGAACCGGGTGAATAGGTCATCAGCGGTACACTTTCTTTTGTCGTATATAATCAACGTCTCGTCCACGTATCTTCGATAAATAGAAATTAGTCCCTCATGTATCATTCTGCTGACGTGGGCCTCCTCAATGCTTTGTAAGAAGCTAGCCTGCGAGCCCATAGCCACCCAATCCGTTATGGTAAATGAAACTCCGTCAAATGCAAAGTAATGCTGGTAATGTAGAAGTTTCAGCAAGTTTAAGTCAGGCGCCATGTCGTTCTTCTTTAATGTGTCATCAATGAGATAAATGGTTTCTCCGAACGGTACAGATTGACTACAGATTGACTACAACTAGCGAAGCCATCCTCTCATGTTAGCCCAGTGTTAGACCTTGTAATTCGCATAGGATAGACATAGAACTTTGTATGACGTACCTGTTCTCAATGGGGTAGTTCGTCAGTAGCCTGTTCGCCATCTGTTTGGCGATGTTGTGGAATGAAGACCCTCGACAATTGTTGACAGGGCGGATGGGGAAAACTTTCTTATGCACCCTCCCCAAGGCACTCATTTTTGGTCGTCATCCAAATCGCCAGTGCCTTTAAATTCAGAAATTGCTGAATAGTCCGTTTACCCTTGGTTCCGAACTTCTTGGTGGGGTCATCATCCATTCGTCTGAATCAGATTCTGGTGAAAGTGCATAACCATTTTAAACCAAGCCATTTTTTTGAAGGAAAAAGAGATTTGTTATAACTCGGAAATTTTTTTCTATGAATTAATAAATAATCCTTTTGGTCTGCAAATTTTTGTAATAAATAAGAGATATTTGTTCGTTTATAGAATTAATTTTATTTCCATATTGTGTATTTCAATATTTTAACAGAATTAAAACAAATTGTAAAAAATATCGCAGAAATGAAATACGCAGTTTTAAATTTTTTTTCAAAACTTAAACTTGAAGGTTAACGAAAAATGAAAAAGGTCATATTTTAGTCAGTTTAATTCATGAGAAAAGAACATCGCAACACCATAGCAAATATTCATTGGCAACTATGTGAAAAGTGCTTTTTCTCTGAGAATATGTGCAACAACATATTGTGCACCTGTTGGCTGTAGAAGATGAGATACGGCAATAGGTTGCAATGGTGAAAAAAATTTTTAAATGTTATTTTTTTTCTATGAATTTTCATTTGAATTTATGTCAAATTGTAATTTGAGCTCGCTAACGTAAAAACGCCATTTGATACTATTCGCGTGCGTAACCCAAGTGACTAGCTTCCCCGATGAAGAATGGTGGATTAGGATAGAATAGGTGGGTTAGAAGGTTTACGTTAAACAGAAAAAGGGAAGTGATGGGTGACGGGGTCACCAAGGAAAGGGATCGACATGTTTACATCACTTTCGGATGATAACTGGATATGGAGGGGGGAGGGGGAGAAATTAAAAAATAGTAGAATTAGAAAGAGATGATAGTGAGAATTGGAAATGAAGGGGGAAAACAAAGGTAAGTCTTGGCATTCAATACTGTTTCATTATCTATTCCTTTCTTTTTTTACTAGCTAAAGTTCGATGACTTGATCCATACGCTTCAAGAAACCCGCTTGGTGCGCTACAGTATGGATCCTTGGTAGCGGCCATCAAGCGGCAAAAATTGCAAACACTGACGTGGCAAACACCGATTTTAAACAACTGAAAACTTTTCTTAACAAAGGTTGTTTAAAATTAACTTCTAAACACTTTCGTATACTTCACAAATTTTCCTAATCCGTCTCATATCGCCTGAATCAGCCAAAAACTGGATTTTGACAAGAGTAAAACTGGTACTTCCGGTTGGAATTTTGAAAAATTTTCTAAACAAAAGTTGAGTAGTGGGAATATACTGTGGATAAAGACATGATGCAAAAAAGACGAACCTCTTGTCCACAAACGTTTTAATGGGCGAATACGTATTTCGATCTCTTATTCAACGCATTATTTTTTTTGCGTTGAATAATGATCTCAAAAAGATCGAAATACGTATTCGCCCATTAAAACGTTTGTGGACAAGAGGTTCGTCTTTTTTCATCTTAACAAAAGTTGTTTATAATTGAAATTGAAACACTTTTACCCCTTACAAAATTTTCATAAACGAAATGTTTAACGAGATATTTCAAAATTTATATTTTCGCGCTGGAGTAAACTGATACTTCCGGTTCACCGATTCCACTGGAAAACTAATCAGACTTCCAGAGGAAGATTATAATCTCAAGTTTAAAATTTGGTCTCGATAGCTTAAGCCGTTTGGACGCTAGCGTGGACACACACACACAGACACACATATTTTCCAGAAATCACTTTTTCGTAATCTAGGGACCCTAAAACGTGAAGATCAGTGAAAATTTGGAGGTCGAAATTTTTCGTGATTACAATACTTCCTTATACTATGTATAAAAAAGTAATTAAGTAACCTAATATTTAACTTAAGTAATATTAAACTTTAAACGACTCTAACAATTAAATAAATAAATATAGACTGGAGATGACTCCAAACATGACTCTATCGAAAAATGGAAGGAAAAATTCTGCAACCTGGATTCGAACCAAGAAACTCGACTATCATGGCCGATGCCTCTACCTTTTGGGCATCGCAGATAATGTACTTTTAGCTAACCTTCCAAAAATACATGAGACATAATTATCAAAATAGTAGTAATCCCACCGCAAAAGGCGATAATTAATAAAATCACAGAAATACGATTATAACTCCAGCAATAAGCATTTATTGGAGGTTAATATTCCGTAAACTAGACTGAAAAGAATATCACTTAAGTTTCAACTTAAGAAAAAGGTTTATCTTGAAGGAAAAGAAATTGGCCATTTATATCTTTAATTGCAGAGTACAAACATTGTCCGTCACAAAAATTAGCAATCTATGTGGAAGGCACTGCAAATAACCGCCGCGCTTGAAGCTCGCACTCAAACAATTTTCCCTCCGTCGTTTTATGCTCCAGGCAGAATGCAACTCCACAAGTGACAGGCGCCAAATCTTTTATCGTGGAAAACAATAAAACATTATGCGATAGTTCTAGCGGCTGCCGGCCGCCGGAGCACTGCCCGGATGCTCTGATTGGCTGAAAATATTATGTCAGAGCAGATATTAGTCGGTTTCATTTTCGTAAAATATGATCCGCTCACGCACGGAGTAATAATAAACTTATAGAAAAGCTCATAGAGTGATAATAAAATTCCCAACCCAAACTAATATAGGTTTCTAATAATCTATGTCCAATATTCTATCTATTGTAAAAATATTATGTGCCACAGTCCATATTCAATTATTTTACAGGCATATTAAATACTCATACAGGGTGAGTCAAAAGTCTCTTATCCCTTCTTATCTTGGATACTAATGTAGATACGCAAATTTCAATACAGAGAATGAATAGGAACTTGAGAATGCTCTATCTGATTAAGCACTTTTCATCATCTCTAATATGCAAATTCGGACACATGCAAATTCTATCTCGAAAACCGTAAGAGATACACAAAAAATTCCATTGGCACATTTGTTCAACAGCAAATTCCAAACAAAACAAAAAAGTTCACCAAAATCCGATGAGCGGATCACCCATAATCCTCATTGTAAGATCTTCAACATTAAAACCTTGTTTCCGGTCAAAATTTAGGCAAGGAATGAGTGGCCTTAGGAGGAAACAAGAGCAACAGAGTCCAAAGATGCTAGGTTCAAGTCTCGGAATTAACCACATAGTGTATTTTTTACTTCTGAATACCATTTGCCAAACATGCAAATTATTTCATACACCATCCTCATCCTGTTCCGGAAAGTTCCACAATTTACCATAAAGTCACCAGTTACCTGTGCAGTTGGTATAAAAAGGCATGTTGAAGTTGAGAAAAAATCGGATCAAAGCAAGATGGCATAGTATGTATACTAACCAGGAAATGACCAGCATGGTCCTCTGCTTTGGTTAGGCGAGGCAAAATTATCATGCAACAACCAGTCTGTATCAAGAAAGATGCCCTAATCAACGCCAGCCATCATGTCAAGCAATCAGACGAATGTACAACGATTTCTGGATACAGGAACTGTCCAACAGCGTAAGCGTCACGGTCGACCAAAGACACTCATATTGAGAAAACCAGAGCTTGCAATGAGGTGATCCGCTCATCGGATTTTGGTGAATTGTTTTTGTTTTGTTTGGAATAGACCTTATCCGCGATTCTTGAGCGCGAACTGGTGGCAAATATGAGAAATACACCATGAGGAAAACAAAGCAGTGTTTCAATGAGGTCTCTATGAAAACGGATACAACATGCCAATTAATTGTTCGGTTTCGTTATGTTTAAATTAGAAAGTGAAACATTCAAATGTCTCATTTCATCTTTTTCCAAAAAATAAAGAGCTATAAAAATTAGAAGAGACAATTTTATTCCAGTAGAAATGACAGATGTAGAAGAAAAGAAGGACGAGACACAAGAACTCTGGAATAAAATAAAAATTCAAATGAACACCGTTAAGAACGCTCCGCTGATAATAGCCATTTTTCATTACTCCGAGTAACTGTCATGTGTATTGTAAGCTCCGTCTATAACGGTGAATTTTCGATTTCTGGACGGTCCTCTTACAGGGTTTCGACTGTATTTCTTAATTATCATTCTTCTCGTTTACATTTTCTTAGTTTTATTCCTATGTGTTTCTTATTTCACTCTTTCCTTTGACAAAGGATAGCCTCTATTCAAAACGTCAGCTTTTTTCAGAGTCCTACCACCCTGTGTTAAATTTTCATTTTTTATTCCAGTAGAAAATAATATCATTTGCTCTACCCATTTTAAGCCTTCAGACTTCCTACCTCATCTACTTACAAAACAGAAATTAACTGAAATAAGAAAACATACAGAAATATACTGTGTATGGTTCTACTGTAAAAGGACACCCTTCATAGAATTTTCGTAATTTGAAGAGCACTGCTGATCGACAACGGGTGCGGGCCACAACCCCGACAGCCGCAATCCCAGCACCAGAATCCCAACAGCCACTATCCCGACAAGCCAAAATCCCGACAGGCCAAAATCCAGACAAGCCAAAATCCCGAGAGGCCAAAATCTCGACAAGCCAAAATCCCGACAGGTTACAATCTATTATCCCAACAAAGCAGAATCCCATGTATTTCTATTATGGGAGTGCTGTTATATGCGGAGTGCTCTTGTTTTTGATTTTGTATGTGTACAATTTTAATATTGGCTTTATTAGCTTTATTAATATTTTTAGGTTCTTTTTCAATAAATTGCTATTCATTTCTTCCCTTTCTTCTTTATCCTTACTCTCGGTAAGGTGCGGAACGACCTTCTTCGATCCACTTGCTTCCATGGCTCGGAGAGAGAAAGCTGAAGACGAGAATGACGAGAATTAATTTCCTTCTTCCCAGCGGTTGGAGGATTCGTCACTGCCTTCTCCATATTTCTGCGTCCTTTCTTTCATTTCTCTTCTCGCTGCGTCCTTTCTTTTTATTTCGTCTTGGAGGATTCTGAGTCGCATCTGCGCACTGAATTCTCCAATCGTCTTTCTTCTCCTTCTTCTCTTTTTCCCGCCCCCCTCCCCCCCCCCCGGCCGCCCGCTCCTCCATTGTGCCGGCAATCTGTCCTGCCGATGATGCGCCAAACCCTCGGAATTACGATTTTAGTTAAATCATCTCCTCCGAGGATTTGACACTAAGTATTAAATGGAAAGAAAGCTTCAGCATCAGTTTGAAAACGGCTGTTGAAATGATAAGGGGAGGTCGGTTTAATGTCAAGCCAGAAACCACCAAAAACTGTTTTAGAAAAGCACATTTCAAAAAGAAACTCAGCAAATGTGCAAATAAACTGAAGATCATACACTGAACGACTAATTTATTAGAGACACCTCTTACGGAAAATGGATTGGCCTCCCAGTGACACCCAAACATTGGAACAGGTCGAAGCGGTGTATTGACCTTTTGGAGGAAAGCTCTATGGAGGTGGCGGCAGCAACATCCGTTGGCCTATTGAGCCCGCTCACACTCCCGGCGCCGCCATTTTTCCATGCTAAATAATAGGGTAGATGTACCAGTAATTGACAATTCACGATATAATGGCTTTTAATAAAATAACAAAGCAAGAAAAGGAACTGGTGTTGCCACGTCGTATTAAACATTGTAGTTGGCTTCCCAGAACAGTAAAAAAACTAGGAACTTTGCTTCCTATTATGGCCGCAAACACATGCTGATTGTTCATTGCCTTACTGAGTCGAAAAAACCTTGTAATGAACCACTGCGCGAGGGTTTGATTACTTGAATTTATTTCATGAATGTTATGACAATATTTTTACGTGAAACTTTTTGTGTGATCAATGGACAATACTTCTAGTAGTAACAGAATTTCAAATGACCAATGATTTAATTGTTTTAATCCACCGTCAATTACTGGAACCCAGATATGTTGTGTCACCAGTAATTGGCATAACCTGTCAATCATTGATAATTTCTGTGTTTTAAAAAAACGAAAAAAATATACTATTGTAATATAGAGTGTAGGGTAAAAATAAAGGAAACATGATTGTTTTAATTCTAACTTCTTAATTTCCATTAATTGACCTAGGTCTGTCAATTATAAGAAGTTGACTGTAAATTTCTAGATCATCCAGTTTGAAATAAATCTTCTAGGCCCTATACGCCGATTCATTTGTTGGTTCTGAATATTGTCTCAGAGACGATCACCAGATAGCCCAGGACAAGTTATCTTCCAAGAAGAAAACTGCTACTGATATTCTCTTTACTATGAAAAGAATTAGCATAGGATGAATTGGATGAATTTTGCAAATACGAGAACAATCGACAAAAATTAAGTTTTCTAAGAACAATTTGTTGGCCAAGATATGATGATATTGCACTATCAGAAAACACCTTCATTTTCTATGGTCCTTGCACTCTACATGGGAGTGGACTGATTTAATTTATTATTTCAAAGGAAAAAAAGATAAAGGATCTAAATGAACAACTTAAGTTTTAAAAGCACAATTTTAGTTAATGTTAAATATTTTACACATTCTTAAAAATGCTTGATTTCATCATCTACTTTTGAATGTTGTCAATTTTTTTTTGTAAAAAATGTATAATAAAAATGTGCAATTAAAATATTTTCAATTACTGGTGCAACTGCCTGTCAACTTCTGGTGCATTAACTGTCAACTACTGGTGATTCATGCATTAGTTAGGAAAAAATTTAATAACTTAATAGCTTCTAAAGATATAATAATTATTTAGAGATTGGCACATTCTGCATTGTATTTACAGTTTAATGGTATAACTAGAAAAGTTTCAAAATGCAATTTGATTTCCGTACACAATTTCGTTCCACGGTAATGTCTTAAACTGTCAATTACTGGTACATCTACCCTACTATGTAGTGAAGTGTTGTGTTGTATCTAATAGATTTAATGTTTTTAAATGAATTTAATACAGTTTTACCCTCTCAGTAAAAAAATACGGAAGAATAAATATTTTTAGTATTACTGTATTTATTTTTACAGTTTAATTACACAGCGGTTAAGTGTTACTCTTGTTACGTTTGTGTTATTTGTTTGTGTTACAAGCTTATTTTCTGTAATTGAATTAAAATAATAAAAATTTTACGGTAAATTGACTAAAACAAGGTTACAATAAAAATATTTTTTTTACTTAATTTAATAATTAAACTCCGTTTACAATGAACTAAAACACGCATTATATTTATTTAAAGTCGGTAAAAGTCCCGTGTACTGTCCCCTAATTTTCTCGGCTGACGTCGATCAGCCCCGTCGCGTTTATGCTCTGAATTTATTATTGTAACATACCTAATTAATATGTAAATGATTTATCATATTATCGAAATTACATTTTAAGAAATTTATGCAGGAAAGAATCACGAAAGTTTCGTGACGATGAGCTTCAGCTAACGGGCGGTCATTCATGTCGGCCTGGCCGCCCATCATTCAACGTACACCGTTACGGAACTTTCATTATTTTTTTTCTCGCATAAATTTCTTAAAATATAATTTATTTTATCCTATTAAATTCATTTAAAATTGTATTAAATGTATTTAGAAATGTATGAAATTCATGTAAAACTGTATAAACCCAATTTTTAAAAACTGTATTTAAATTAGCACGATAAATCAATAGGTTTAAATCGTTTACTCACTTGTAGCTCCCTGACACGATACACGAGGATTTCTTTTAATTTCCCACTTACAAGATAATTATAAACATCTATTGAAGAGTAGAACTTTATTTCTTCCTTGACGTAGAAACATTCGTTTCACAAAGAAATCGTACAGATCGATTGATGTTACTGTAGGCCAGGAATTCACATAGTTCTTGAAAAACGTTTCTAACATATCATCCATGGAACCTGGCAAGTCGTGCCCTTCAAACATTAATTTCTGTTTATATCGTTCGCTGGCTACGCCATTCAAACTTTGAAAATACGTGCTTGACATAACTTAAACAGAAAAATCGCCGAATAATTGTATAAACACTTGTAATTTAAACTACACTGCACTAAATCCTTTGATGCTTTCTGAAACGGAAGTTTGTACGGGCTCTCGTAGGATGGGTCACGTGATTTCCTGTGACGCGTTGTTTTGTTATCGAAACGGTAAATAAAAGGGATGCATTGGTTCACAAGTTGCAGTCAGCAACAGAAGTGGACTGAATATGAGTAAATCCAAGAATTTGACCGACTTTGAACGAGGCATGATCGTTGGAGCTCGACGGGCGCAGTTGATCATTTCGCAAACCGAGAACCTCCTCGGGTTTTCCCGTGCAACAGTGTCAAGGGTATTCCGTGAATGGCAGTTATGCCAAAAAACAGCCTCCAACAAACACAACTCTGGACGAAACAGGGCCGTGGATGACCGAGGCCAATGGCGACTGGCACGAATCATTCACAGCAACTGGACGGGAACAGCCCAACAAATTGCAGCGCAGTTCCATGAGGGAGCATCCCAACCCATTTCGGTGGACACGGTGGGCGCATCTTTCACCGAACTGGGTTTAACAACAGGCGGCCAGTACGGATACCGTCGCTGTCACCATAAAATAGGAAAGCGCGCCTGCTATGGGCACACAGGCATCCCACTGGACACTAGATGAGTGGAAGAAGGTCGCCTGGTCCGACGAATCGTGGTTCCTACTTCATCATGCGGACGGCAAACTGCGCATCTGGCGCATACAGCACGAGGCCATGGACCCAACCTTTCAGCCGACAACAGAACAGGCGGGTGGAGGAGGAGTGTTGATCTGGGGTATCTTCTCTTGGGACACACTGGGTCTTCTTATATCCGTAGACGCATCCGTGAGTGCGATACATTATCTGAACACTGTTGCCGGTCAGGTGCACCCATTCAAGATGACTATTCCGTGGTGGTGACGGACAGTTTCAGCAAGACAATGTTCCCCGTCACCGTGCCCCTAATGGTCTTGGAATGGTTCGAGGAACATGACGCTGACTTCCACCTGCTTCAGTGGCTAGCTCGGTCGCCCGATCTCAACCGATCTAGCATTTATGGGATGAAGTGCAGAGAATCCTCCGACGCCTTCCCACACTACCGTCCAACCTCCACCAATTACGGGACGCTGTGATGTCAGCTTGGGCTGCTATTCCTCCGCAACGGTTTCCATACCTTGTTGAATCCATGCAGCACGTATTCAGGCAGTTCTCGCCACTAAATGAGGCGCAACATGCTATTAGCGGGGTATACTAATATATTGGCCGTTCAGTGTATTATACAAGGTGATGCAGATTTCCAAGGTTGCTCATTGAATATATATTAATTAGGATAAATAAAACTCCTTTCATTAAAAGAAGAGAAATAAATTAAAATAAATAATATAAAACATTGAAAAAAGTCACCCAATTGATAAAGTAAATGTTGAAGGACGAAACATGGATGAAACAAAGGTCTTGTGGAGAAACTCAGATGAAATATAGAAGAAATACAGGAGAAACGAAGATTTAGTTACAGGAACACAGGGAGTCACACAGTTATAGATGAAGAAGGTCTATGATGAAAGTTCGATGATTCGTAACACGTAGATGACTAACTTGAAATATTTAATGTTTTCGGGATTTTTTTCCCATCTTCAGTAATAAAGTTTTTTGAATGAATGGAAGATATAATAATAAAAAATAAAACAATGTAATCTAATACGATGTGTGATTTTATGATTATTTTGATTGTTGTGATCAATATTGTTGAGTGCAAGGGAAGTGATATTATATTTTTAGTAGTAATTTCCATTTATTATTAATTTCTATAGATGGTTTGGCTAGATTTTTTTTCATTCGAAATAACGTTGATGGTTTCTTTTATTAGTCTTTTTTATAATTTATTTCTTTACTAATAATTTTGATTTTGTTCCAATCCGGATTACGATTTTGGTTAATGCAGTGGTTCACTAAATGATTATTTATCTTTGTTTCTAAGTGCTCTTTCATGTTCTTTTATTCGTGTTATTAATTGTCTTTTTGTTTGACCTGTGTAAATGTGTTGACAATTGGCGCATGGAATTTGATATATTATGTTAGTGATGTTCCATTTTTCTTTATTATTTTGGCAAATGTCTTTGAAATTAGAAATTGTGTTATTGTTTTGATTTTTTTTTGTTTTTATATTAGTGGTTGTTATTAATGTTTTGGTTATGTTATTTGTTATTTTCGGTATGATTTTAATGTTTGGTATCTGTTCTAGTATTTTTTTTTCTGTTTGTGAAAGGTTTTATTATTATTGTATTGTATTGAATATCCTCTGTATTGTTCGTATTGAGTTGCGTTATTTTTTGTTGTGTTGGTGAATGTTTCTATATAAATTTTATCAATTAGTTCTATAGGATATTTATTTTTTGATAGGTTTATTTTCAGATTTTTTAATTTTAGTGGGATATTTTTTGGAGATGTGAGATTTTTTATTCTTTGTATATATTGAAGTTTAATTGTGTTAATTTTTTGGTGTGTGGGTTGTTGTGATAAATAATGTGGTAGGATATTGCCTTTTGTAGGTTTTTCATATATTTCAAAATTTAGTGTATTTTTATCTCTTATAATATTTAAATCTAGAAATGTGATTTGGTTGTTTGACATGCAATTATGGGTGAATTTCAGTGGATATCTTTCTTCTAATAATTGTGTTAATATTTCTATTGGCCTATTTGTGATAATTAAGATATCATCAACCTATCTCATCCAAATTTTTATGTATTGTTGTGAAGTGTTAAGTAATATGTGTTCTATGTGATTTAAATATATGTTGGCAGTATGGGTGATAATGGGCTGCCCATTGGTAATCGATCTGTTTGGGAATATATTTTGTCATTAAATTTGAATTGGTTATTTGTAAAATATAAATTTATGGCCTGGGTGATTTTTAATTTTTTATCTTATAATTTTGTTTTTAATTCTTTTTTTATGATTTCTAGTGTTGGTTTTATTGGAATGTTGTCATACATAGCAGTTATGTCTATTGTGAAAATTTTGTCATTATTATCAAGTTTCGTTTTTTCTAATATTTGTTTAGCCAATATTGAAGTTTTTATTGTGTAATTAAATTTGAAAAAAAATTTTAAGTATTCATCTAAGAATTTTGCCAATTTGTAAGTAGGAAACTGTTTTGTTGAAGTTATGATTCTAATAGGGTTTCCTTCTTTATGTATTTTTATCACTCCATAAATTGAATTGGTTGATGATTCTGTTGTAATTTATTGTTTTTGTTGTTCTTCATTAATTATATTTTCTTTCTTTAGTTCATTTATCTTTATAATGACATTTTTTTGGAATTTTGTTGTTTGGTCCTCGTTATCTAATTTAAAGATTCTATTCTTATTTATGAATTCCTCAATGTTTTTAATGTAGTCATTTTTCTTTTGTATCACCATAATTTTGCCTTTATCAGCATTTGTTATGATTAGATCTTTTTCTTCTAAGTATGTCTTAAATTTCTTGATTTCATTGTGCCAATATAAATTTTCGTTATTGTGATTGATTATTGCGGTTATGTTTCGATTAATTATATGTTCTTTGTTGTTTGCTTCTTCTTTTTGTAATATGTATTCTATGTTGGTTATCATATTTGTTAGATTGACTGGCGTGTTAAATGCAAATTTTGGTCCCATTTCTAAAATATCCATCCATTTTTTTGGGATATTTTCATTTGTTAGGTTTATGATATTAGGTAGAATTTCTATCTTTAGTTGTTCATTCTGTTAATTATTTCCGTTGTTTAATTGGATATTCTTAATATCTTGGTCGGTGTCGTCTATGGTGTGTTGTCCTTTTTTTGCTATCATCCATTACAATTTTTTGAGATGTCTATTTTTATTTTGGTATACTATCTTGTTGATTATTTTCTTTGTGTGGTATCTTAAAGAATTAAAATCGTCAATGGTCATTATCTGCCTAAAATTCTTGATATGATTCCATTTAAGCTTGTTAAGATTGGCTATATTATTAGAATTTTCATTGATAATCAAACACAACTAAAGTCATTTCAAAAATTCGTTATAAGTAGGTTCGACTGTACACACAAAATAATATTTTCCTTTATCCGAGGGAGATAAAATAAGGTTACGCGAAAAGTATAGAGACCTTACAATATATACATACACACAAAAGTTAATGAAACTTATGAAGTTCTTTTATCACTTCATATCATAAAGGTTTTTGTTTGTCAGTTCAATAAAAAATAAAACAGCACCATCCTTTTCGAATAACACTGTATAGTCGAGATAGGAGTCAGGTTTTTATAATTATCATAAAAAGAAATATTCTTGAGTTTTTTAAAAGCACTTGATGCCTGAGAAAAAGTAAATTTATTTTAAATGATCATAATTATATTTGACTTCTTTTACTTGGATTTAGAAGTCAAATATTTTAACTTAAAATATTAGTTTAAAATTTTTTATCTAATTTTTGTGGTAACATGTATGTGGCATATTTAAAAGAAGCTAAAATTTAAAAAGGAAACTAAGATATACATTTATGTTTAATATTTAGTAAGACAAAACCGTACTCCAACTTATGTTTTAGAAGCTTATAATGCACATTTCGATATTTATTATAAATAATTAAAAGATTTTAACGCACAATATAATATTTTAATGAAAAATTTGTATGTGAGGTTCCTTTTGTCGTTAAAATATCGCTAGCAACATTTACAATCAAATCCATTTACCTTTTTAACGTTCCAGTTCAATCAAAATCACGTAGGTTTTTCTTTTTGGAATTATATTAAATTCATGAAATCCTTTTAAATTGATCTCGCATGAAAATCTTTTGCATTCAAATATTTCGAAATATTGGAAAATTAAATGCTTAAATGTATTACCGTGTACTGCTCCTTCCTATTTATATTTTCCCTCATAAAAGGAAATCATATTTTTGACGGTTGCCACATGTTATCTTCATGACTCCGCCTCAACCTCCCATTCTCGACACTAGTGGTGACGTTTGGAGAGTGCTTTGTCGACGGTCCTTTATCAAACGGCATTGCGTCATGTCGTGTGCTTTACTTCCTTTCATAAAGCATTCATCTGTCTGTTACATCAGGAATTTTTTTCATTTTTGTTTTCATACTGATCAGATTAAAATTATTATAACGGAACTTTTCATCTCTTTTTTTCACCTATTAAATGATTGTGATGCAAGCTTTCTTCTGATAAGGTTTTTGGTATGATCCGTTGAAGGAAAATAAAATCATAATACATCTTAAAAGTGTCTTAATTTTGATTTTTGAATTTTATCCTCATAAGAACGCATTTTCGTACAATGTTTAAAATAAAATATATAAATAGAGAACATATAGATATTTGAGGTTTCATTAATTAAATACATTTCTAAGAAATTAAAAAATGTAAAATGGACAAACATATTTTTTCAAAAGTGGAGAACAGGAAAATTTGGCAAAACGTGTGCACGAAACTAGAAATCCACACATTTCTTAAAGTGCAGTTCATTCCAAACGCGTTTTCACGCGTTTTCAAAAGTCCAGTAGTTAGAACGAACATCGTAGAAGTTTAAAATGGACTTGGCCGTGTAGAATGGAAATAGGGATGAGGGTTGTGAATGGTATGGGCTAATAGACCTTATCCGCGATACTTGAGCGCGAAATGGTAGCAGAAATGAGAAATACACCATGAGGAAAACAAATCAGTGCTACATTTAGGTTTCTATGAAAAAGGAACTATTTCAAAAATAGATGCCAATTAATTGTTCGGTTTTGTTATGTTTGATCTTGAAAGGGAAAAATCCAAAAGTCCCATTTCATCATTTTCCAAAAAATGAAGAGCTGTAAAAATTAAAGAGAAAATTTCATCCCAGTAGAAATGACAGATATAGAAGAAAAGACGGACGAGATACAAGAAGTCTGGAATAAAATAAAAATTCAAAATGAACACAGGGTCGCAAGACCCTGGAAAAACCCTTATAAGAGCGCTCCACTGATAATAGCTATTTTTCATTTTTCCGACTAACTGTCTTGTTTATTGTAAACTCCGTCTATAAGAGTAAATTTTCGATTTCCCGACGGCCCCCCCTACAGCGGTTTCGACTGTATTTCTTAATTATCTTTCTTCTCGTTTACAATTTCTGTTAGTATTATTCCCATGTGTTTCCTGTTGAACTCTTTTCACTATCCTGTTATCTTCTTCCATTGGTCATCGTTCTTGTCCTATCCTAGCACATTACCATTGCATTATGTTCTCACTACTGCAGCTTTTTCACATCTCTCATTGGCCTCGGTCTTGTCCTATCTCATCACGTATTCTATTTCTAGGCTTCGCAGTGGTTCCCTTCTACTGTCCCTAACTAATACTTTCTCTCCCCCTACTTGATTTGTATATAAGACCTCATCTAATGCCCTTAATATCTTGTCTAGGTAAGGATGACAAGGAAGGATGGTATCATTGCTGCAGGGCCAGTGGAGAACACTTACTAGTGTGACCTTTCCCCTATATGTAATGTGTTGGATATCTCCCTGATGAAGGGTTTCTTTAAGCCATACAACATCTTCACGATTGATGACCTTTCTTCTGACCACCAGCTTGTGGCGTTAAACTTTTACAATGTCAACATCATTTTCAGAGAAGAAGTCCAGGATCAGCAAGATTGGAAGCTATTCAAAGAAACACAAAAAGACCATCACTGTTATCTCGATGGAGCAAACTGTACGGATGACAAGATCAACGTATTAAAGACATCACCAGGCGAATAAATAGTCCCACTGAAGCTAGTGCCTATCCATTGGAAAATATATCTCCTCATCGAATTGTGCTTATCCCAGGAATGCAACGCTTGATTGCAGAAAGAAACAAGACCCGTAGGCTTTGGCAACATTATCGTATACCTTGGCTAAAAACCAAGTATAACAGGTAGTACGAAGAATCCAGGAAGAAGTGAAAGAGTTACACGACGCTAGATGGAATGTAAAGCTGAAAAGTTTGTTGGATCGCGACAATTCTATTTGAAGCATGGTTAGAGCTCTGGAGAAGAGGAAGAATGACATTTTTCCTCCACTTCGCACCCCTCAAGGTAATTACGTGCAAACAGATCAGAATAAAGCCCAAGTTATTGCAGATTCCCTGGAAATGCAATTTGTTACCCCTGACAAAAATAATTCCGAGAGTCAACTCGTTTACCAGCGTGTGGAAGTAGTCTTATCAAATTTGATGAAGTCCCGCAAATTCTTCGAAGATTACCATCGAGAATGGCGAGATAGCTACCATCATCAGAAATCTCAAACTGAGGAAGGCTCCAGGAAGAGACAAGGTAAATAATAACGCCCTAAGGAATCTGCCGAACAACATTATTAATGACATCTCAAATATCATAAGCGATTGTTGGAAGGTTTCCTACTTCCCAACTCCTTGGAAGCAATCCATTGTGTTAAGTATCCCCAAGCAGTGACAAAATTTCCTTAGAGCTATCGACCTATCAGTCTACTCCCGTCAATGTCCAAAGTTTTAGAGAAAACGATCCTCACCAGGTTTAAGGACCACTGTCTCACGAACGGTCTAGTTCGGAAAGAGCAGTTCGGCTTTCGTGCCGTCCATTCGTGTCAGATGCAGATATGGAGGCTTGTTGAAGATCTAAGCACCCCACTGAACCTTTCCAGATACTGTAGCATGGTTTTTCTTGGTATCAATAAAAGCTTTCCATCATGTGTGGCACAAAGAGATAATCTACAAGATGATTAGAGACGAATTTCCTCTTAATTCGATTTTGATCGGTGAAATCCTTCCTTAGCAACAGGTTCTATAAAGCTAAAGTTGGCGAAAATTTCTCCACGATAAGCAAGGTAAAGGCCGGTGTGCCACAAGGCTCTGTCCTTGGGCCGATTTTATTTAATTACTTTGTACATGATTTCCCAAAACTAGAAAAATGTACAAACCTAGCGTTAATAAACTTCAGACACCAAGTAATTTGGCTAAAAACACAGTGAAAAGTGCATACAGAGGATTGCAGGCTAATGAAAATAGATTTACTGAGTATATGTAACAATATCAACATCGATTTAGAATCGATTTAATGGTGTGAAATAATTTATTCAAATTTATGTAAAACTGCGTTGTCAACAGGTTTCAAAGAACTTCGTACACAATGGGTCACCAGCATATAGAACTTTCCTGAAGGCTGTAGAAACGCCCAGAATGCTTTGCATCAGGCTTTAAAAGCACCGTCCACGCGACAGAGCACAGTATTCCCGTTGTTTTGAACCATGGGACGTGGTAAACCAGTAGGAACGTGTATACGGCAAAAAATTATACAGCAGTTCCAGAATTACAAATCCCAGCGAGCTATTGCCCATGAATTATCAGTTCCATTCTCTACTGTTAACGGGGTCATCAAGCGTTTCAGAGAAATCGGGAAAACATAACCAGGGACTGCTCCAGGCAAGCAGCGATTATTGAATGTTAGGGACCTACGAGTATTTCGACGTTACATTGTGAAAAACAGGCATGATCCCATAAATGAAATGACTGTTTGGGCTCGAGAATATTTTCATATACCCATATCCGAAAGTACAGTCCGCCGTTACATCAGAAGATGCAACTATTACTTATATGCTACAAAGAGTAAGCCATTTGTGAGCACTGTAGCTAAGAGTCGCCGGGTAGAGTGGGCCAGAACCCATCTAAAGTGAACCCTTGCTCAGTGGAATAGTGTTCTGTGGTCCGACGAGTCCACCTTTGCAGTGATGTATGGCAACAACGATCGCAAGATGCTAAGGACCAAGCACGAAAGTAATCATCCCGACTGTTACCAGAGAAAAGTTCAGAAGCCTGCATCGCTGATGGTGTGGGGCTGCATGAGTGCAGCCGGGACAGGATCGCTTCACTTTTGCGAGGGCACTATTAACTCTGCTGCCTATATAAACATTCTTCAACAGCATCTGCGTCCATCCCGCCAAAAGTTGTTCAATAGAAGACCAAGCATCTTTCAGCTGGACAACGCGAAGCCTCAACAGCAGCGTTTCAGGGTGCCTGGCTGGCCTGCCTGCAGCCCAGACCTGTCACCCATTGAAAATATATGGCGCATTTTAAAGCGAAAAGTCAGACAGCGGAAGCCTCGAA
>JAHWFO010055202.1:59073-77584 GCA_023313115.1 Rhysida immarginata | reverse complement strand
CGCTTGTCGCCAGCTCGTCTCGCCGCAAATAAAAATTAGGAGCGACCCGGTCGCTTATGATAGCTGGAATTATTAATATCCCCGAGAACAGTGTTTTCTGCAATTAAACATGTTTTCGTATGTTTAATGAATATATCTTTGAACTTTCATTAAGTATAATGTTTTTTACACAATTCAAATATATTAACACGTGATTGGTTAATAAATAAATAAATAAAATAAATAAAACAATTGGTTATTATTTTTAGGAAAATGCATTTACGTGGTCAAATTGGAATTAAATTCTTTTAAAATAAAGATTTAAAAATGTAATAAAATTGAAGCCTTCCAGTAGATGGTTATAAAAAATTTAAATGGCTTAATAAAGTCAAAACCATATAGTACTGACATATGGCATCAAAGCTATTATAAAATTTCTACTACTTGCCCTCATCTATTATTGATAATATATTTTTTTAATAGCACGTGAATATATAGCATAATTATTTTTCAGCACGTGCAATGAAAAATAATAAAAATAATTAATTCTTTTTTTTTAATTGTATAAAATTTTTAAAAACTTCTACAGAAATCTATTATTATTATTATGATTATTATTATCATCACAAATAATGGAACAATGGAATGTCAACATGTTTCATATACAGTGTCTGCATAATCATTATTGATAAAATATATCATGTGTCATTACTATATAAAAACATCGAACCCTTATTATATTACAATATCATCATATTCTAAAAAACCCGTATTGTAAGCATACACTAATGAAAAATATTACTATATCAGGAAAATTGCCCTCATCCATTCCTGATAATAAAATTTTTCTATAGCACGTGAATATATAGCATAGCATA
Source organism: Rhysida immarginata (assembly GCA_023313115.1). Classification (NCBI taxonomy): domain Eukaryota; kingdom Metazoa; phylum Arthropoda; class Chilopoda; order Scolopendromorpha; family Scolopendridae; genus Rhysida; species Rhysida immarginata. The sequence continues at coordinate 76,727 of JAHWFO010055202.1, read as the reverse complement.
ATTATTTCTCAGCACGTTCAGTTAAAAATAAAAAAAACAAAATTAATTTTTTTAATTGTATAAAATTTTTAAAAACTTCTATAAAAATCTATTATTATTATTATTATTATTATTATTATTATCACAAAAAAGGAACAATGGAATGTCAACATGTTTCATATCCAGTGTCGGCATAATCATTATTGATATTTCATAGCATAATTTTTTCTCAGCACGTGCTCCATTTCTCAGCCTCCATTTCTATTATCCACCGTATTTTTTCACAGGATGAGGGGCTTTTGTTTTTTGCGGATGCCATTGAGGATGATAGTGGATGTGGATGATGTGGATACGTGTTGTCGCTGGTCGCTTACAATTGAATTCAGCTCAATAGAGGCGACGTCACCTGAAAACCAGTTTTTTCCCGTCGCCGCGACAAAGGGCAAAAATAGGTCACGCTCGGGCGACAAGGAGCGACGCCGACGCATGCGCAGTACCCATGGTGCGACCGATGTCGCCGCGACGAAGTGTATTTGCGGCGGGCCTAAAAGGAAACAGACCCATATACTTCCCACCACTGCGTACCGCAGATGGCAGTGCAGTCACTGGTGACCAGGATAAGGCTCAAATGATCACCGACTTCCTACAAAAACAGTTCACCACCCCTTGTGAGGAAAACCTGGAAAATCTCTCATATACTCGACTTGCCAACAATTGACGTTATGCTTATCAGATCACTCATCGTGTTCCTACTCGTGCGGAAATTATAAATATTCATGAAATATCCAATGTCATAAGCGTCTTAAAACCAGGAAATCTGCTGGTATTGACTCCATCACGAACAGTGGCCTCTGAAAAATTTGCCTCCTAATGTTGTCTCGACTATCCATGAACGACTGCTGGTAAACATGGTTAATTCCCTGACAAGTGAAAGGAGTCCGTCATCATTAAAATACCAAAACCTGTTCTAAACCCTGCTCTAGATATCAGCCATAGGCCCATAAGCTTGCTCCCTATGCCGTGAAAAGTCTTTATATGCGTCATTCTACAAAGGTTTAATGATTTCTGCATGGCCAACAATCTTGTTCGTGAATAGCAATTCGGTTTTCGCCCAGATCACTCCAGCCAACTTCAGCTCTGGAGGCTTGATGATGATATAACACTCCCCTTAAGTGCTAAATACAGTAGTCTTGTTTTCTGGGATGTCTGGAAGCTTTTAATCAAATTTGGCATAATGACTTCATACACAAAATGATTACTTGTGGTGTTCCTGATGATCTTATTAGCTTGATTAGTTCCTCTCTGTTGAACAGGATATTTCGTGTCTAGTTTGGCTGTTCCATATGTAACCCTTGTGACGTAAATGCTGATGTTCCCCTGGGTTCTGCCCTGAGCCCTGCACTGTTCAATTTTTTCATTCATGACTTCCCAACTTTCACTATGTACAAGCTATATCTATCTGTTCGCTGAAGACGCGTCCATCGTGACTACTGACCTCAATCCCGCTGATGTCATATCTCGGTTACAAAGTGCTTTACATCAATGCGAGAAATGGTTTGCCAAGTGGAGACTCAAACTAAACGTTGACAAATGCAAGGCGATGTTTATTACAAAGAAACTTCGGAAACCCCCGAATCGTCTCTTCCTTTCTGGTAAAGAACTCGAAGGGGTGAAAAATTAAAAATACCTCGGAGTAGTGATAGATGTCAAGCTAAATTGGGGTGACCACGTCTCTTATGTAATTAGTAAGGCTAAGAAAGCCAAGTTCAGTCTGGTTGCTTTTCTGGGGCAAAACAGCACAATTGAAAGCAACTTTTGCTTTATAAATCATCCCAACCATTCTTCTTTATGGCATTCTTGCTTGGGCTATAGTATGTAAATTCAGATGAAAGGACCTCTAAACCTTCCAAAACGTTACCTTGAGAACAATTGGCCAACTACACATGAGAATTACAACCAATACTTTCATCGCTGAAGATTTTGATATAATACTTCCAAATGGAATTCGCGTCCAAGAGTCGCTGAAGAAGCTGCTTCCAAAGATTAGGGACCATCCCAACCCTCTAATTGCAGAAATTCTGAATTACCCGCTCATCTTTAGAAGTTTCCTCAGGTATCGCAGACCTCGACACATCCCGGACATCAACTTTGACGATATCCATAAGGCCATCTTTCCCGACTACCGGATCTCCTAGCTCCTCTGCGTCCCTCATCAATCAACAATCAACTTTATTGTCCTGACAGAAAAGGGCTCCATTTTAACCTCTGGGTGACTTAACTAGGATGACTTACCTTTTTTTGAACAGACCTCGTAATATCATTCGAACATCATAAGAAAGATTATTCTGGTAATAAAATACAAAATAATAAATAGAAAAAGGACCTGAATCACCTCAGGCTAAAAGCAAACAAATTAAACTACATCAATTATTAAACGAAGATATCTCTCCCTGTGTTTGATGTGCCTTCAACTTAGGAGATTGCTGGCCAGTAAATTAGATCGCTGAAGGATAAATGCTGAAGGCTTCCCTTTGCATTCGCATGCTAGTCGAGGATAAACATAGACCTCCCAGCTGGAATCGAAACCAGTCAAAGCGATAGTGCTCTCGGGCTTCGACTCTGGACTTCGGAATCTGAACTCGGGTTCTGCAGTGGCTTAATGTTTTAACCGGATTTTTTCACCGTTTTTTTGTTGGCCGCTTTTTAACCGGAAATGCTATATGATATAGCCAGAAACCTGGCTGTGACTTGGTCACATGGATCATGGTGAAAGACGGCGGAATCCAATGTGAACTCCCGACTTAAAGTCGCGTGCACGATAGCAGAAGACGTTCCATTTAAGCCGTCATGACAGCGTAGATAAAAGCCTGTCTCTGAAAGACGTTTGCAAAGAGCCAACGACTGGCTCAATAGAAATAAACCGAGCAAAACATTTTTATGCAATTACTGGACAGTTTTTATTGAAAAAATGCAGGAAGCACGACACGAAGGATACGGAATAGTTCCTCGATAATGGGTATTACCAACTGGGCCTAAAGCGGATAAAGCGATTCGCATTACTAGATTCCGGTAATATGATCATGTTTATGGCCATTAAACCAGTTAAAGAAAATGTCCACCATCCCCTTTTGTTTTATATTTACAGAATGAATTGTGCAGATCTATAACAACGGTTCGTGGGAAGAAGCGAATTAGAGAGGACGCCTTGTCTCTGCTAATCGCAATGGAACAAAGGAGCATGCACCAAATTCTTCCGGATGAGTATTCCAAGAGTCTGCCGACAAGTCTGGATGAAAGCTAACGTTCGTAAGAGACTACTGTTTAAAGACAAAGTGAGATAAGATAGTTAAGTGGTTCTTGGCGGGTCCCTTCTAACATCACTAATACCTTCCTGTCCGCATCCCTTGCCCCCAAAAGGAGGATAACTTCACGCCAAAAGAAGAATAAAGCCACGGGCCAATGTTTGATCAGAGTTTCTTGAGACCAGTTTCTTTATAACAGTTTAGTTAAAAGCTCAGAAATCAGTTAAAAAATATAATTATAAAATTATAATCGGGAAAGGAAATCTAAATCCAATATAAGCTAAGAATAAATCAGGCCAGCTTGAGACCTGATTTTTTTTTCACTGTGATAGTTAAAGGTATTTGGTTGTTATTATATATACGTAATAATAATAACTACAGATATAAATTATATCAGAGATTCTCTGTTTAGCTGTCACAGGGCCCAAAAGTTACTACAATAACAAACATATTCAGAGACAAAAGCATAAGAATTGCTTTCAGGACAAGCAATAAATCGAAATATGTAATAAACCCAAAAGAGGACAGCCAATATGAAGATGTATACATATCCATTTGAGTGTAGAAACTTGCATGTCCCTCGTGTGGATGACTTAACTAAGATCACCTAGAGTCACTTTATAGGAAGAGTATCGCATCTGAGTGAACTGTGCCGCAGGGCTTCTGATTGGCTTTTTGGTATCAGGTGGCATAATCGCAGCCATTTTTAGTTTTCCCTGGTGAATGCTTGCTAATGTTTCTATGTACTTCAGTGGGCTTTGAAACTTACTTGGCAGCACTTAAGACTTTAATCATTAATAGTAACTTTCAATGAATAAACAGATACTATATTATTGAGAGCAATTGCAAGTATTAATAATAAACAAGGTTTTCCTAAGGTTTAGAGATGAATAATATCGTCAATTAGCTTTCGCTTTATCCGCGCCATTATGCCAAATTGTTGGGCGGTAAACTTTCCCATGGCTAATATATGTACACAACACGAGAATTTTCCTTTACCCATTCCGGGGACAACCCCAAACATCCATGCCCACGACGGGGTTCGAACCCGCGACCTGACGGATTCGAGAACCGGAAAGCCTACGCCCAGCCCTCTCGGCCACTGGGCCGGCCTTGTCCACTTTAAATGAAATATATCATTAAGATTTAATTTAAGCAGTGCAAAAACGATGTGAAAAAGAAAAAAAAAAGAAAAAAAAAGAAATATAAACTTGTCTATTTTTTTAAAATTTCAAGTTCATAAATACCATGTAACACCAAAATTCTTTCTATATTCATTTGAATTAAATATTAAATTTATGAAATTTTATTAGTTAACGAAATACAGATTATATTTTGTTATTGATAACATAAAAAAAAGAAGTGATGTAACAATTTAATTTGAGCAGTAGAATTATCTTTTATTTTTACCACGTTAAATATATTAAAAACGTATTTATCACGTATTAAGTGAATTTATGAATATTCAATCATAACATTTTACTCGAAATGCCGGGTGAATACTTCGATAAAATGTTCACAAAACGACGTAATCTCCATACTGCCCTTTGTATGCAGAGAACTAAACTCAAAATAGCGTCGCTCAAGATGATTGCGATACTCTTCCTATAAAGTGACTCTAGGATGACCTAACTAGGATGACTTAACCAGGATGACTTAACTCTTTATTGAACAGACCTCCTAATATCATTCGTACATCATAAGAACGATTATTCTGGTAATAAATTACAAAATAATAAATAGAAAAAGATCCTAAACCATCTAAGGCTAAAAGTAAACAAATTAAACTACATAAGTTAATAAATGACGATATCTCTCCGTATGTTTTATGTGCCTTCAACTTAGGAGATTGGTGGTCAGTAAATTAGATTGCTGAGGGATAAATGCGGGAGGTTTCCTTTTGCATTTGCATGCTAGTCGAGGACAAACACAGACCTCTATGCCCGCAGCTGGATTCGAAACCCAGTCAAATTGATAGGGTCTGTGCCCAAGTACTCTCGGGCTTCGACTCTGCACTTTGGAATCTGGACTCGGGTTCTGCAGTGGCTTAATGTTTTAACCGGTTTTATCACCGTTTTTTTCGATGGCCGCTTTATAACCGGAAATGCTATACGATATAGCCAGAAACCTGGCGGTGACTTGGTCACATAGGATCCGAGCTTATAAATTAATATTTCAGATATGACCAATAAAAAAGCAAAGATAGTCAAATCTCCATGGAAAAGATCAGTTTTCTCTACCGACATAGCGAGACGGAGTATAGAAAAAGATGGTATTGCTGTGTTTGTAACAATGACATATATTAAAGATAGACGCCGAAAACTGCCATCTTACTTGAAGCAAATTGGAAAGCTCCACCTCCCAGAACTGTCATGTCCGAAAGTGAGATGATGCTAAACATGAGCGTCGCTGATGAATAATTCTATCACGCGCCGATCACTTGTGGTAAGTTTAAATTAGATTTCCATATACATTTATCTTTTCTTACCTTTGTATTTTAAGTATTTTTTTATATTTTATAAACAATTTTTCTATCATGGTTTCAATTTCAATTTCGTTTTGATCAGTTTCAATTTGATCATCCTTAAGTGACATGCTTGTGGAAAGTGAATCTTGATTATTTTTCGTGTCTATTTGTACAGTTGTACGCGGAACAACTTTGAGGCATGGTTTTTAATTAATCATCCAAAATCGTCAAAAATAAACCAACCAGACAGCTAACTACTCCACGGTTCACTCATGCTCAGAACTATCATGGTTTTAAGTTTGTTTCAAGTTGGTTTCAAGTTTATAGCGCTGTTAACAATAGGATACGGAATCTACCTTCTAATTAATATCGTTGGTTTGCAACTTAGGATAAACCTGACCCCTTCAGTAGATGGTTTCATTCCCTAGCATTCATGCACAATGGTTTCATTGTTTAAAATACTTTTTTCTTAACATGGACGAAGCACAAAAATATACATATGTGAAATCTGAATGGCAGCTGGATGAAGTGAGTGCGACGGTGGCGCCATCGCACAAAAGGAGTTACTTAAAAATAAGTCTTATACATATTTGCGAAATACAGGGAGTTTCAAAAATACTTTTACAAACTTTGGGGACAGGTTCCTTGCACTAAAACAAGAAAAAAAGTTCATACAAACATATATCCTAAAATCCTTCTTTTAGAGTTATTAATGTTCGTTTGACTCTTCGTATTCCAGATGGTGTTGTATTGTCAGGGAGACTGAAGTTCTAGATAGATAAAGTATGGACACTCCCACCATTTCTGTGCAAAATTCCATCTAGAGGAATGCCAAAAAGGTCAAACTGCGGATTATTATGCAACAGCATTCAAGAACCGGAAAAATTATAATTAATACTAATAAAGTCATTATAAATATTACTTGCATCCCTGTAGAAGTTTCTATGAAGGAATTTTTCACAGAAATGGTGGAGTGTCCATACTTTATCTATCTAGAACTTTAAGGGAGACTTGTTTACATTCGTCTTTGGTCAGTCTTCAACGTATCCATTGTGTACATGTACTACAGGAAGTGAGTTAACTGAAAGTGCTGTGTTCAAACAAGGCAGGATATTCATTTCGTGAGCAGGCAGACATGTTTTTTTTGTACGGCCGCGCCAGTGGTAATGTACGAGATGCATTGGCTGGTATCTGACAGTTGGATAGGTAGAGAAGGACAAGTTGCATGGCCTGCATGTTCCACCGAGCTCAATCCTTTGGATTATTACCTCTGGTGACACCTTAAACAATTGGTTTATGCAGCCAGACCACCCTGATGCAGAAACTCTTCATCGACTTGTCATGGAAGCCTGCATTCGAAATCGTCAGGGTTTATTTAAAAGGGTGCGACAATCCATGATTCGACGAGTGCATGCGTGTTTAAAAGCAAGAGGTCATTTCGAGCATTTATTATGAGTTTCTGTGTGGATGAGCTCCAATCACCTACGTTATAAACTTTCATTAATAACTCGAAAACGAAGGATTTTCGGACATATGTTTATATGAACTTTATTTTCTTGTTTTGTTGTAGCAACCTGTCCCCAAAGTTTGTAAAAGTATTTTTTGAAATATCCTGTATAATAGGCGAAAAAACTGCTGTCATTATTTTATTCACTTAAATTTACAACTAGTAAAGACATTTGACTCCAGAGCTGCTGTTTTTGTTTTCACTTATCAAGTTGAAAATTGTTGAAGGTTGATAGAAAATTTTCAGTACAGTCCTCATCCAATAAGTTAAACCTCGACCTTGAAAGGAAGAAATTTATTCTCTTGCTAAATGGGAGGCAAGAGGATGAAAAAAAATCTGATATTTTAATAGTACTTTCCTGCACTACATCAGATTTTTTTCATCCTCTTGCATCCCATTTTAGCAGTAGAATAAATTTCTTCCCTTCAAGGTCGAGGTTTAACTTTTAGGATGAGGACTATGCAGAAAATTAAAAAAAAAGATGGTGTCAAATGCACAAATGCCAGGTTAAAAATCTCTGTATTTTCAAAAAGGTAAAAAAGTTGTAAGTTTCTTTTAAATAATATAAACACTTATTTGCATGGCAATTTCAATTTCAGAATTTCAATCAAAGCATAGATTATTTAAACTGATAAATGGAAATGTGACTGCATAGTCAACCGAAAGATCCAGAGCCCTGAATGAAATGATTGATTAACGAAAAAAAGAGCATGGGTGATAATGATTGACAGAGAAAATAGAATATTAAGTCATGTTTGAGAAATAAATTCCTTTTTTTAGTTCTTTAATTTAGTTTTTTAATTTAGTTTGTTACTTTCCCTTTTTTGTTAATCGATCATTCAACTCAGGGCTCTAGATATTACGGTTTAACTAAACACTGCTTAATTGAAAGTGGACACCTGTGGTATGGAATAGATGCTTTATTATAGAGTGTCTAATAGCGTGTACTGCGGCATTTTGCCCTAAGGACAGCGTCCACACTACTTGGCATGCTCTCCTCCAGTTTCTGATAGCAAGCAACCGATATTTTTACCCACTCCTCCTTCAAAGCCTACACAAGTTGGATGCCACTGAAGTTCCTGAACATTATTCTCCGGAAACCAGGTGCTGACAGCACAGGCCTTATGGCATGGCCCATTGTCGTGTTGGAACACAAATAGCCCTTTATCGAACTGCTGCCACAAACGTAGGAAGCATGAATTTTCTAGAACATCCAAATAGTATGTGGTTGCCATGTTCCCCTCGATCATGACGAACGTATCAAGTCCAAACCAAGAGAAACACGACCACCTTCGCACAACCACTGCCGAACTTCACTGTTGGGATGACACTCAGCTGACAGCTGTTCCCCTGGCAAATGCCACATCCTGGCGCACCCATCCGATTGGCGAGTGTAAAGCGTGATTCGTCGCTCCACACGATGTTTTCAGTAGTCCATTGATCAAGACCGTCGCTATTTACATCAGGCCACACGGCGTTGGGCGTTTACAAAGATGATGCTAGACTTGTGGGCAGCAGCCCGAACAGTGTTGGAGCTCCCAGCAAATCGTTATGGTGCTGACAGATGTTTCCGTTGCCTGCAGGAAGTCCTGCCACCGTTGTTCCGCTGAACAGCCCTGTTGTACTGTACCAACTGCTTCTGGGCCCTCCGGTCTCTATTGGTCAACATGCGGGCTCAGCCACCTCCATGATATCGTGTTTCCACTTCGTGATAATAGCACCCACGGTCGATTTTGGCGGTTAGTATCGCTCCATTGGCTCGCACACTTTGGCCACTGATGTGGCAGCCTATGACAACTCCATGTTTAAAATCGTTCAGCTGCGTTGATGGTGACATTTCACCTCAGCACATGGTAAGACAACAAATGACTCCAACTACACATGATCTTATTGCCCGAATTTGCATAGGTTGTTCCATTACGGCAAGTGTCCACTTTCAATTGAGTAGTCAGTGTATTTTTTTGCCTGTAGGCAGCGTTCAGTGGGTGCACAACTCCTGAAGATTATATCCAAACAGAGACTTGAAGACATGCCGCCCAAGAAAGATCTTACTTCTTCTATATTACACACTAATACAATCTTCACTTACGTATGGAATACAATTCTGGGGTTATACTACCAAATCAAATCTATTACGATTACATCGCTTACAAAAATGATTCGTGAGAATCTACCTAAACTTAAATGAATGAACTAAAAGATGGCTATTTACTGCAGCTCTTAATAAACTAATTGTAGTAAGGCTCTGTAGAACAACTTGTACCACTTTATCTTTCCTCTTCCACAAGACAACTTAAGTTGGAAGGAAGCAATCTGAAATTTCACATATTGATAAATGTGCGCAATCAACTGTGAGCAAAGTGGTTTGGTTTGTTTGGTATTAACGTCCTTTTCAACTGCCATGGTCATTTCAGGACGGCATTATATGGGACGCAAATTTTGGCTTGCAAGGGTTCTTTAATGTGCAGCCGACAAACGACTACACGGGCAAAACGGCTGTACTTCCCTTCCAAAGAAAGTGCATTATCTCAGGATTTTCCCCCTGAAAAAATCCTCGTCATTCTCGGCCGGGATCGAACCCGCGTCCTCGGGCAACAGAGGTGATCATGCAACCACTGAGCCACCGAGGCCGATGTAGACAAAGTGTTAATGAAGCACAAATTAGGCATGGGATCACAAACGATCAGATACCAGTGTGGTAGAAAACGAAAGACGTCGACCAAAGATGGACGGATGGTGGAGAAGCATCCATTATGGTCATCATTGATGACAGTGATGAGTCGAGGTTCTGCGGTGACCAAGGATGTCATGTATGGCGGAAAAAAGGGTAAAGAATACAGAGAGACGAAGTTGAAAAAACGAGTAAAGTTTCCAGGAAGCGTGATGGTTTGGGGTTGCTTCTCGGTCAGAGGCATTGGGTCCTTGGTATTTGTGAATGGATCCATGAACGCTTCAGTGTATCAAGAAATCCTCGAATATTTCCTTTTTCCATCATTAGAGGTTCAATTTGGTGATGAAAATGTGATATTTCAGCATGATTTGAATGCCCAGCTAAGTCTCCGGACCTCAATCCGATCGAGAAATTGTGGCATATAATGAAGAAAAGGTTAAATGAATATCCCGCAAAAAATAAGGACGATTTGAAAAAGACATTACCAACATTAGGAATGCAATAACGGCTAAGGAGTGTAAGATTTTGATTTCTTAATGCCAAGATGAATACGAGCAGTTCTTGATGCTAACGGTTATCCGACTGTGTACTGACTTGACGTTTTTCTGTACATTCAATTGAATGATTCTGTAAGTGTACAATTATATTATTTTTCCGCAAAGTTGCAATATTCCATTTTTTTGTCATTGATGAAACCTCATACCATTTTTTTGGTGTAATGAAAAAAAATTCCAGAAAATTAACATATGTAAATGCAAAAAAATTTCAATTATGAAAATTAGGATTTGCTCTTTCATAAACATGTAAACTAAGTTTTTATCCTTTTTTATAAGCTTTTTATAACTTTGCTGTGTTAGTTTGTTTAGGTCAAATCTTGTAATCAATATTAAACCAACTTTCCGACAAGCTAGGGAGCTGCAATTTGACACACTTATGCAGAATCGATGACAATTTATGATAAAGAAAAAAATTTTCAAATCGGTTCATTGGTTCGTGTTCTAATGGTACTAACTCATTACTACGAATTGATTGTTGTAACAATTGGACATTTCGTTATGGCGAGAGGTAAATGTATCTATTGTTTATTGTTGCAAAATTAAGCTGTATTGTTGCCACTAAATAAAACATTATAAAAGCTTGGTTTGATAAAACCTTTTTCCTCTTATTTCTACTAAGTATAATTCCGAAGGTTTTAAGTGCTGTAATCATAAGAAATCGAATATTCCATTTTTTTTCTTTCAGTTGCATTTCCTTCTGTAGGAATATTATCCATTTCCATTTATACTCATTTCACTTAGCTCTTTCATATATAAAGTTTTAAATGATAAAATTTCAGTAACATTTAGTTCCTCCCTCTTAACTTTTATAGTTCTTCACCTCTCTGCTCATATAACTTACGTAACAAAGATTCCCTACCCAAGCTAGCAATTAAATACATTTATCAACATAACAGTGTCTCCATCTGTGGATACAAGCTATGGGATACTTTTTCCCCCGAATTACGCACTACCCCTTCCATAACTACCTTTAAATCCAAATCTTCTTAGTAAATCCACCTATTAATATCTTACCAATTTTGCAATTGTTCTCAATTTAATAACAATCTATTAGGTTGCTTCCACCCAGCGACCTAACCTGTCGGCCAATGGCCTTACCGGACTTTGGCGGATGTCTTCCCGTATTTCCTTCCATTAAATAAATAAATAAATAAATAATTTAATTATTAAATCGTTAAAGAAATATTTACAGTAACGTTAAAAAAATATGCATAACACCTAAAAAATTAACCAAAATAAACTGTTAATAACCGAAACAAAGATTTCATGTAACAATTTGAACCTCTATAGAATATCACTTTAAAAACTTTCATCGGCAGTTTATTTTTCTTTGTATTTTCGTTGTGGTTTAAGAGTTTTTATTTCTATTTAGTTTATTACTTGTTATTCGAAACTTAATGCAAGTCCAAATTCATTTATAAGCATTTATTTAATGGATAAAAATTTTAAACTTTGAAACTTATTTATAGCAACAAGTAATTTAAGAAATCTTAATTTTATCAAAGATCTTATATAATTATAAAAATTATATAGTTTAATCCGATTATTATTTTGAAAAATTCTCCGTTGTGTATTTCCATGAAAATGTGGAATTTGAAATAAAAAGTAAAATGTTTAATTTTATCAAACGTCTATGTTTACTCCATGCCCGAAGATATGCTTGATTATGATCTATAGTTATTTATTTCATGTGGCAATATTTTCTGAATTTATGTCACGTTAATTAAGAATGTGCTTGTTGATGCTGACGTAACATTTTAAAATCTTAATCATTCTATAATTTTTCATACTGAATTCTATAATCAAATATTTCTAATTAATAACTTAAAATAAAGGAGATTAGAAGGTATCTAATATTGCAAGATTTGATAATTTAAAGTCAATTTAAAGTAAGTATGTTTTGATTCTTCTAGACCCTATCAATCTTATAATGTGAGTTACCAGTCACATACCGAGAGTTTTAAGTGGCTTTCAGAATTTTATGCATTATTGTAATTGAACAACTGCATATAGAAATTCCGTGAATTTTTTTATACAAGGTGGACCAAAAAAACTCGCCACTGAAAATTTCTAAATCCAATGGAAACGGTCCACAAATGTGTGAGCAATTGTAGAAAGAAGAACGCTACCATTAATTAAGGCAGGCGTTAATGTTAAATGGAACGAGTCGATTTCTATACCACGTGAACATAATCTTAAATAAATACAAAAATTGTACACTTTTTAGATCATTGTCTTTTTTATTGAATACTAGAAGAGGTACCCGGCGTTGCCCGGGATAATTACACTTGTAGGTAGAGTGAAATATACGAAAAAATACGAAAAATACGAAAACAGGAATTCTAGGTGATATAACGGGACCAGATACTTTAGAAACTCAAGTTTTTCTTGCTCTTGACGTAGAAGCTCTTACTCTATTCGAAACTCCCGTTGCTCAGATGTTTCAAATGCCCGTATAGCTTTTTCTGTTTTAGTTGCAGAGTTTCTCTGACCAATACTCGTTCTTTCTCTTTCCTTTCCAGGCACATAAATTTTTGTCAGTCATCTGGACGTTTGATAGAGAGCTCAAGGGAGACACGCGTGACTCCTTTGCCTCATCAATAGAGTTAATGTTCTTAATGTTCTGTCATTACACGATCTATTTAGGTTCATTATTAATAATTCTTGGAAACGAAAGTTCAATCATCGCATTATCAACATCTCAGTTTCCAAAATATGCAAATTCCCATAGAATAGTGTCAACATGCATTTTAATGAAATGTTTCGATCTGATGTGCTACTAAATAAGCTAGGTGATAACCCCGGGCGTAGCTCGGATTGTTTTTATGATTAAATTTTGCAATATCTTAAAAATGAAGACATTAATACGCTTAAAATTAATACAGTATAAATTCATAATGAAAACAATAAAAAAAATTTTTTAACGATCACAATGGATGGACGTCTCCATGTATGCCGCTGCTAGCCTAAATAATTTCTTAGCCACGCAATCTTATTTTAGATGTTCCCCTTGATGTTGCTGCAATTCCCACTCTTCTCTCGATGTCTTGAAGCAAAACTTGGCCATTCATCTCTTTGTGTAGTCTAGTGGTCGCCGATTCTTCTATTAAAATGCTTACCATCTGCTCAATACAGCACGGAGCTAAGGGAGTGTTTCCACTTCGTCTATCCACTCTTTCTCAATAATCTGCTAACACTCCATTATCTCCAGTTACTGATCATTTTTAAAGATTTTCAAGAAAATGTTAAGTACTAAGAACTCTCTTTTCTAAGAAAAGCCTGAATAACAGGAATTCTATGCATTGTTACAAATTGAAATTTATCAATATTGCACAAACTTTGCCTTGCATTGTTGGTCATGAGATATCTATGTTGGTCCGTGAGTAATGTTTGTGAATTGCGTGTTGATAACACTGCTGCTACCTATTGTTGCACAAACGTTGCGTTGCATTGTTCGTGATGAGATATTTCTCATTAATATGCCTTACCATCATAATGAATATCGATTTATTATTGATAATTATTTTTTCGAGATCTGAGGTAGACAGTGACCGTCCTCATGCTTAGAAGGTCAAGTATGCAAAATTTCTTCAAGATCGGAATAAAACTGTAGATTTGTATAAGAAACAACCACACGCACAAAAATCCTTCTTCTAGAAGATGGTTTGGTTTGGTTTGTTTGGTATTAACGTCCTTTTCAACTGCCAGGGTCATTTCAGGACGGCGTTATAGGGGCCGCAAATTTTGCCTCGCAAGGGTTCTTTAACGTGCAGCCAGCAAACGACTACACGGGACCAACGGCTTTACTTCCCTTCCGAAGGAAGTGCGTGATCTCAGGATTTTCCCCCTGAAAAAAATCCTCGTCGTCCTCGGCCGGGATCGAACCCGCGTCCTCGGGCATCAGAGGCGACAACGCAACCCCTGAGCCACCGAGGCCGATTCTTCTAGAAGACAGACAGATTCAATAAGAGAGACAATGATCTAAAAAGTGTACAATTTGTGTATTATTTAAGATTATGTTCACCTCGTCTAGAAATCGACTAGTTCCATTTAACGTTAATGTCTGACTTAATTAATGGTAGCATTCCTCCTTCTAGAATCGCTCACCCCTTTGTTCACCGTTTCCATTGGACTTAAAAATTTTCAGTGGCGAGATTTTCTTTGGTTCATCCTTTATTTTCTTTTAGAAATGTCACTCACTAGAAATGCTGAAAAGATGAGAAGAATGCGGGAAAAACTTCAGCAAGAAGGGAAGAATGAGGAAGACAAAGAACATCATTATGATGCAGTGAAAAGAAGCACAATGAAGAAGAAGTTGGATACATTATCTAAGAAAACAGCAGAAAAATCCAGAATCTAGAAAAAGAAAAGAGCAGAATTAGAGTTGCAAAAAGTGGAGAAATAAACAAAAAAATGACAATAACGTCCCTAGCACATCTATACCTTATAAGAGCCGGAGTTCACTCGGAAAAGCAACAGCAAAGGCCCGCAGATGTTTACCTAAAAGCCCACGAAGAAAAAGGGCTGCATTTTGGAGTCACAGTCCGAAAATGCAAATATATCATCACACAAATCTGTGTTATCTGAAAAGAACGTAGGTGTAGTTCAGGAGTTTAATTACTTTCTGATATTAGTCGAGAGTCACCAGAAATAAAAGACTTCATAATCTTGAAAAATTCTGATGATAACAAAGAAAAATTGAAAACATGACATTTATATTCATCTTTAAAAGAAACAATGCTCTGTTTATTGCAGAGCATGGTAAAACCATTGGAAAGAGTAAAGGCTCAGACACATCTACACGGATTTCATGCGAGAAGTTGTCGTGCGCGACTCAAGCGACAACTTACCTTTTACGAACTAGTCGGACGTCTCATGCGAACGATACGCGTGACTTTGAGCTCGTCCGACTTTCTTCCGCACGAAGCAAACGAACCACCACTCACAATAGAGAGCTTAAGCATCACGTAAGCGCGAACGTGACGCGAAGGCGTGTGACGTTTCCTATCTCAAATAATGAAAACAATTGAAAACAATGAAAAAGCTACATCATTACAGATGGGAAAGGTTACACGCGTTCACTTCACGTTCGCGTTTACGTGGTGCTTAATCTCTCTATTAACGTTTCTTCTACGTCATCAATTGCTTTTGAGTTTCGATAACAACAAATTAAAAAACGGAGTCCTGTTCAATCAAAGCGAGAGCTGAATATGAACAAAAAACTTTCAATGAAGAGTTAATTATAGAAGTGCAGAAATATTAATAACTAGCAGAGGACCCAGCGCTGCCTGGGATAATGTTACTTGCAGGTAAGCAGAACAATCTCCAGAATTTAAATTATAACTCCAAATCTATATATATAAAGAAGGATGTTTGTGGGTCTGTCTGTGGGTCTGTCTGTGGGTCTGTACGTTTTTTATACAAATCTACAGTTTTATTCCGATCTTGATAAAATTTCGCATACATGACCTTCAAAGCACGAGGAAGGTCACTGTCTACCTCAGATTTCGGAAAAATAATAAATATCGATAAAAAATCGATATTCATGGTTATGGCAAGGCATTTTAATGAGAAATATCTCATGACCAACAATGCAAGGCAAAGTTTGTACAACAATAGGTATCAACAATGGTATCAACACGCAATTCACAAATGCTCTGCATGAACAAACAATCAATATCTCATGACTAACAATGAAAGGAAAAGATTGTGCAAGTGTAATTATCCCGGGCAACGCCGGGTACCTCTTCTAGTTGGTTATATAATAACCCAATCAATAAAACAGAGCGAAAGGTCTGTCCATTCTAAGAAAAATACGAAAACCAGGATTCTAGATGATATACCGGGACTTAATTTACCTCTTGATATCCATCTTCACCACCAGGAACATCACTGGATACTTTAGACCCAAGTTTTACTTGCCCTTGACGTACAAGCACTTATACCCTTATGCTGTATTCGAAACTCCCGTCGTTCAGATGTTTCCAATGCCCGTATAGATTTTTCTCTTTTAACTCCAGTGTTTCTCTGACCAATACTCGTTCTTTTTCTTTTCTTTCGAGGCACATAATTTTTTGCTAGTCTACTGGATGTTTGATAGAGAGTTCAAGGGAGACAGGTGTGACTCCTTTTCCTCCTCAATAGAGGCTGCCTTATTTATGGCCTCTCAGTGCATCGTCATTTTATGCTCATTATTAAAAATCATTGGAAACGAACGTTCAATCATCGCATTATCATCGTCTCAGTTTCCAAAATATTCATATTCACACAGAATATAGTCAAAATGTATTTTTATGAAATGTTTGGATCTGCTGTGCTACCAAATAAGCTAGGTGATAAGCCCGGCATGGGTCTATGTTTTTTTGATAAAATTTTGAAACATTTTAAAAACAAACACATGAAAACGCTTAAAATTAATACAGTAAAAATCTTACTAAAAATTAAAAAAATATTTTTAAAGGCTCACATTGGATGTACCTCTCCAGATATGCCACTGCTAGTCTAAATAATTTCTTATTCACGTAATCTTACCTTGGATTTACACTTGATGTTGTTACAATTCACTTTCTTCTCTCGATGTCTTGAAACCAAACTTTGCCATTCGTCACTTTGTGTAGTCTAGCGGTCGTCAATTCTTCTATTTACTTGCTTACCATTTGCTCAATACAACACAGAGCTAAAGGAGTGCTTCCTCTGTCGTCTTTCCACTATCTCTCAATAGTCTGCTAACTCTCCATGATCATTTTTAAAGATTTTCAAGAAATTTTTAAGTACTAAGGACTCTAGTTTCTAAGAAAAGCCCGAATAAAAGGAATTCTATAATCGGTACAAATAGAAACCTATCTATATTGCGAAAAGTTTATCTTGCATTGTTGGTCATTATATGCCTTGCCATAACCATGAATATCGATTTTTTATCAATAATTATTATTTTTTCGAAATCTGACATAGACAGTCATCTTCTTCATAAATTGAAGGTAAAGTATGCAAAATTTCATAAAGATCAGAATAAAACTGTAGATTTGTATAAGAAACAAACAAACCCACCCACAAACATCCTTCTTTATATTTAAGCTTATAGAAGACTAGCAAAAGTACCCGGCGTTGCCCGGGATAATTACACTTGTAGGTAAACAGAAAAATCTCAAAAGATTAAATTAAATTTTGCAAT
>JAHWFO010055202.1:36487-58673 GCA_023313115.1 Rhysida immarginata | reverse complement strand
ATTAGGTATTCATTGTTTTCTTGAAATAAGCGCCCCCTATGGCGACTGTTGGTACTATTTTTTTTTGCAGAAATCGAAACTGCATGTTCCACTAAGTATATACACCAAAATGTACTGCATTTGGCCTAATGTAATTCCCGCTAGCGAGCTCTGAACACCTCACGTTCTTTCTTGCCCACCCGGTATATCTCATATCTCAGTAGGTTTCAACAATGGTGTCAAAACGCAACGCACCCACACTATGCAAGGATCAATAATATATATGTAGTGATCAACAATGCAAGGCAAAGTTTGTACAATATAGATAAGTTTCAATTTGTATTAATGCATAGAATTCCTGTTATTCAGGCTTTTCTTAGAAAAGAGAGTTCGTAGTACTTAATTTCTTGAAAATCTTTAGAAATGATCACTAACTGGATATAATGGAGAGTTATCAGACTATTGAGAAAAAGTGGAAAGACGACAGAGGAAGCAGTCCTTTAGCTCCGTCCTGTATTGAGCAAATGGTAAGCATGTCAATAGAAGAATTGGCGATCACTAAACTACACAAAGAGATGAATGGCCAGGTTTTGCTTCAGGACATGAGAGTGGGAATTGCAACAATATCAAGGGGAACATCTAAATTAAGATTGCGTGACTAAAAAAATTATTTAGACTAGCAGCGGCAAACATGGAGAGGTCCATCCATTGTGAGCATTTAGAAGTTTTTTTTCCGAATATTCATTATGAATTTATACTATATTAATTCTAAGCGTTTTCATGTGTTTATTTTAAAGATATTGCAAAATCTATATGTATAAAGAAGAATGTTTGTTTGTTTGTGGGTTTGTTTGAGGGTTTGTTTTTGTGGGTTTGTTTCTTTGTTTTTTATACAAATCTACAGTTTTATTCCGATTTTGATAAAATTTCGAATATATGACCTTCAAAGCATGCGGAAGGTCACTGTCTACATCAGATTTTGAAAAATTAATAATTATTTATAAAAAATCGATATTCATGCTTATGGCAGGGCATCTATCTATATATATAACTAGCAAAGGTACCCGGCGTTGCCCGGGATAATTACACTTGAATGTAAACAGAAGAATCTCAATAAATTAAATTAAATTTTGCAATATCTTAAAAATAAACACATGAAAATGCTTAGAATTAATACAGTAAAAATTTTTAATGAAAATTCGAAAAAAAACTTTTTAAAGGCTCACAATGGCTGGACCTCCAAGGATGCCACTGCTATTTTAAATAATTTCTTACTCACGTAATCTTACCTCAGATGTATACTTAGTGTTGTTGCAATTTCCACTCTTCTCTCGATGTGTTGAAGCAAAATTTGGCCATTCATCAGTTTGTGCAGTCTACCGGTCGCGGATTCTTCTATTTACTTGCTTCCCATTTGCTCAATACATCACGGAGCTAAAGGAGTGCTTCCTCTCTCGTCTTTCCACTCTTGCTCAATAGTCTGCTAACTCTCCATTGTCTCCATTTACTGATCATTTTTAAAGATTTCCAAGAAATTGTTAAGTACTAAGAACTCTCTTTTCTAAGAAAAGCCTGAATAACAGGAATTCTATGCATTATTACAAATTGAAACTTATCCATATTGCATTGTTATAATTCTTGGAAAGGACTGCTTTATCATTGCATCATCATTTTGAGCTCATTGTTATTGGTGAATTGCGTGTTGAAACCATTGTTGATACCTATTGTTGCACAAACTTTTATTTGCATTGTTGGTCATGAGATATATATTGTTGGTCCGTGCAGAGTGTTTGTGAATTGCGTGTTGATACCATTGTTGCAAAAACTTTGTCTTGCATTGTTGGTCATGCGATATTTCTCATTAATATGCCCTGCCATAACCATGAATATCGATTTTTTATCAATAATTATTATTTTTTCGAAATCTGAAGTAGACAGTGACCTTCCTCATGCTTTGAAGGTCATGTATGCGAAATTTCATCAAGATCGGAATAAAACTGTAGATTTGTATAAAAAACGTACACACAGACCCACAGACCCACCCACAGACCCACCCACAGACCCACAAACATCCTTCTTTATATATATAGAAGATAATATTCTCTGCTGCTTTAACAGCAATTCTCGCCTCTTCAAAGCATTGGAACTCATTTTTTTCACAGAAAAATAGACCGCTCCCTGTGTTATAAGCACTTTCTATCGGATGAATTCCGCGCCAGTGTGTCTAATCTCTTCGCACGCGTCGTGCGCATTTTTTGTCGGATGAAATCTGTGCGCGCAGTTTCCGTTTAGATGTGTTTGAGCCTTAAGTCTGCCTAACTCCGCCCGAAAAAGTGTTGCTTAGTAGTAAGCTTCCACATAACCGAATTATCATTATCAAGCTTGGAGTATTGTCTCCGAATTTCCAAAGTATGATCATATATTCGTATCAAAATTTATCTGTGGAGTACAAAAAACAGTATGCCGATTAAGAAATTGTAATCATTGTGTCAAAATGTTAAAAAACAAGTTCGTGAATGTATCAAAATTGAAATGGAGATCTTCACCAACTATAATAATCACCTAATCATAATAAAGATATCTCAACTGTTTTTATGGATAAAATATTATCAGATCGTTGCATATCAAATGTCGAATTTCGAGGTGGGTTCCGCGCTTCAGCACGGTTTCCAAGTTTAGTAGCAAATATCCATAACAAAGTGGTACATTCCCAGAGATAAACCTATCAGCGACCAGCTGCTTGAAATTTGCATGTCTGCGATGATATTTAATTGCGTTTGACCCCAAACGAAGATAGTCATGACTTCATACGAATTACGTGTGATAATGCATTACGAGTTCAGGTTGAATCACACTGCATCCAACGCCTTTAGAAACGTCAATAAGGTATTCGGTGTAGGCACCATAAACGAACGTACAGTCCAACGTTGGTTCCGAAAAGTCCGGGCGGGAGTGACAGACCTGGCAAATAAGCTACGCAACTCGACAGACCGCCCAACATGGTGAATGATGCTGATCTGAAGCGACCTGGAAAGAGGACCGTCAAATGCTGTTCTGGACTTGGACGATTTTCTCCGGAAGAAAAAATTCCTAACCCAAGCAGACGTCATTCCGGGAGTTTATTGAGTCCCATGACCACGGATTCTATCGGAGAGGGCTCGAGAAGCTGCCAAATAGCTGGCAACGATGTTTGGATTGCAATGGGGGTTATTTCGAATAGCACGTGTGAAGGTGTCCTTTCCAGAGGGTTATTAAAGATGACCTCTGCAATCCGATATTTGATATGCGACGCCCTGATACATGAACTGCCTGAAAACATTAGAGATGTACCCATCTGGTCATATGGACTGGCCTCTCAATTCAAAAACAGATAGCTACATCGCAACTGCTTTAAATATTATCGAAAATAATATGGAGTAAAGTTATTACTTCTTTGCCTCTTCACAAGGGGCATTGGGGGAGCGCTAAAACGATATGTTCAGAGCAGGGTAATGCAGAGACAAATGGCAGTTTTTAATGCATCCCAGTATGCTGTAGTTGCTGAAAACTCAAACATTAAAACAATTCTCATGTCGAATAAGAAAATCGAATGTAGCATGAAATGTATGAATCTGCAACAACTGTTTGATACTGGAATTTCAAAGTGCCATATCATGTTTCTCAAAGATGGTCAGCTACAGACTTCTATGATACCTGAGAACATAAATATAGGCATCGAAGTAAAACGGAGCTACTATTCTAAATTTACGGATCAAGTTCTGACTCTGAAGACGACATACCATTATCGGAGTTAAAAAAAAAACTGGAAAACATTGAAATTTAAAAGCAATACTCCATTTATTTGCCAAATATTACGGTATATTTTTGATTGTAATATGAGTGACCGACCAGTAGTACTGTGAGTGACCACTTAAAAATTATTTTTTTGCTACATAGACAGTAATGTAAGAATATATCATAACAAAAGATAACCGCAAGTTCCTTGTGTATGCTAACGTTCAATACCGAAAATTAGTAGATAACTCTTCTTAAAGTTAACAATGCTAATAGATAGTCCTTTTTGAGTAATGTGAGTGACCTCAACTTGACTAATTTTTATTAAAACTTCTGAAGCATTAACGCTTGATTGTTTTATTAATATTCATATCTGTCTTATAATTCAATGTTATTTAATATAGGTGTCTTGTTTGATTCATTATACAGGGTGTATCAGGTTCGATGGTCATAAAGTACCTAGCGTTGTTCCCCGCAAAATTCTAAGCATAATTTTCCTTATCTATTTTTCAAAATTCTAAAAAAAAATGCTTGAAATTGTTATCCAAAGTTTGGCTCGAGGCCTACGAGATAAGGCCTGGAAGCGAAAAAGTCACCTGATCATCGGGTTGCTAGCAACAATCCAACCATCATTGTCTCCATCTTGGACATTAACAATCTATGTTTTTCCTTTTGTTGGAAACAATACAGGTTGGATTGTTGCTAGCATCCCGATGGTCAGGTGACTTTTTCGCTTCCAGGCCTTATCTCGTTGGCCTCGAGTTTGGCTATTATGACGTAATTCTAAGCCTTCTGAAATTAGAGTTCTAATTATTCTTGACTATTTACGATATTTCCTATCAGCATTAAGTCAGTTTAGCTGCTATGATGATTTTTAGCTATGAATTTTCGTTAATTTAAAATATCAATTCATTTAGAGCTCATTAAAGTAGAGCAACTCTTGTTTATTTTCGAAGTTAGCGAGTCTATTGACTCTGTTCTCCTACCCTTTTATGAATGAACTTGCCTTCAGCAGGGACAGTAAATAGCATAGATAGATTACATCAGAATGCTGAGAATAACGTCAGAAGGCTTAGAATTACGTCATAATAGAATTTTGAAAAATGGATACGGAAAATTATGCTTAGAATTTTGCACAGAACAACGCTTGGTACTTTATGACAATCGAATCTTATACACCCCGTATAAGAAAATACAACCACATAAGCCAAATAATCAATGATGTCCATATTGTCGAGTATCAAAAAAAGGAATAAAGGGCAAAAATGATATGGTAGAATATACTTTAATTGCCTTACGCGTTTCGGTTTACACCATCTTCGGAGGATGATATAGCTACAAATATTTAGCTGGCCATAGCCAGAGTATACAGAAAGTGGGGAAGGTAATCCTGCTGATTGGTGGAAAATAAAGGTTGCTAATTGGTTTATATACAGTAGAATAATAATAATATGCTCTAAGTTTGGTGGAATAATGTCGTCTCTTTCGAAGGTGGTCTGAAGTATGGCGTTGCGGTCTTACCGATTGTGTTTTCTTATCTCGATCTCTTCTTGGATTATGATCCTGGCCTTGTTGCTGCTTTTCCAAATGATATGCATACATTCTTGAAGTATGTACATTCTTACGAAGGCCTGCTAAATCTTCGTTGGAAAGACGAGGATCAGGACGGACTAGCTCTTCTACTCTCATTCCAGGTATCATCTCATTGCTCTTATTTCACGGTGCGCCCTTTTCAGGGCAATTTTCACCTTCTGTTACGTCTTATATGCTGCTCCGTGGCGTTGGAATTAATATTCCGTAAACCAGTACATCAAGACACTCATTATCTTTCTGGGTCCCTGGCATTGGGATTAATTTCCTTGCAAACCTGACTAAGGACATTTCTCATATATTATCATCCTAATCATTCACAAGTGGGTCCCTGGCATAGAATTAATTTTCTCGCAAACCTGACTTTAATCTTTAGAGCTAGGTACGTCCTTTTAAGAACGACTATTTCTTTTAAACATCTAACCAGGTTACCAACAGTGGCTTCAGTATGCCAAATGAAGGAGAGTTCTCCCACGAGTTTGTATACAATGACGCAACCACCAGAGACAAGCGTTTTGCTGCATTTGATGCCATCATCAGTGAAAAGCAGGCAGCACTAAAGAATGATTTATGCCAACAATTGATGACAGAAATGGATAATAAATTTCAAGAACAAAGGTTAGTTTTACTTAAAGAATTCGATTCACTGCTTAAGAATGCTCTTACAACCAAGTCCGTGGCTGCCAGTCCCAATATTGAACCAACTCCTGAGTTAGAGAAGGAGGAGGAGTACATGGACACCTCCTTAGCATCAGTACTATGTGAGAGCAAAGACGACCCCAGTCGCAAAAGGAAAACAGAAGGTCACCCTACTACTGATGGCCACCCTTGGATTGGCGTGAAAAATAAGAAGTCCAGGAAAGAAACGAGGTTAGATAATTTGAAAAAGATGGCCAACGTCAATGAAGAGTTTTTACTGCCGCCAGAGACAAACGCAGCAGAAATGGAAAAAAGGACTCGGCCAAAAATATCAGCCAAAAGGTAAGTAAAAGGTCATATGTCCCACCAATTATCATACGCACTCATAGTAAGCCTCTTAAAGAAATTTGGGGGGAGATTAAGAAGCATGTACCTCTAGAAAAAATCGTAATCCTTACAGGCAGGGCACAGACAGTAAAAGTGGAATGTCTAGACGAAGTTATCTATAAAAAGCTCATCGCTGGTGTTAAAGCTGACGATATTTTGAAAATTCAGCACCATCAACTAAGAAGGTGTTGAAGTTCGTTATTCGAAATGATGATGTTACGTACGATGTAGAAGACCTTCAAGAAGACCTGAGAAGAGATGACTACTTCCTGGAAAAGGTAATCCGACTTAAGAAAGCCAAAGGATCAATAGATATGCTCATGGTTTTGGTTCTGCTCCCCAATAGCGAACTCAACCAGTCATAGAAGACTGTCTCTCGTATCTGTCCACTAGCTGTTCTAGTAGCAGTCTTCTGGGGGAACAAGAAGCCACTACAGTGTTACAGCTGCCTGCGATTCGGACACATATCCATGGGCTACACAGAAGACCCTCGTTGTAACAAATGCGCAGAGGCCCACAAGTTAAGAGACTGCCCCAAGATTAAAGGACAACACCCCCCGAAGTGCATAAGATGTGGAGGACAGCACACTTCAAGCTATACAAAATGTCCAAAATATTGCCAGGTTAAAAGGATGCATAGTACCAAGATGACAGCGGACAAATCCTATGCAGCTGCAGTGTCTAAGCCAGAAGAAAAAGGTCTCCACATTAACGACCTACAAGGTATGTATAATCAAATTGGACAAATATGTCATCTGTTTACAAATCTAAGCAAACGTTACCAACAGTTGAGTGGGCTCCTTAAGACCAACTACTTTCATCATGGCTACTCGACATTACACCGAGATCAACAAAGGTGAACTTCGGTGCGTGATATGGAAAAGCTAGAGGGGTTCCCCGAAAGCGTATAGAGTTTCACAACTTTCTGTTGAAGCAGGAAATCGAAGTTGCTTTCCTCTGTGAAACACACCGCAAGCCAAGCAGAGATTTCAAGCTACCCAGTTATCGTGTGTACTGTACGAAGAGTCCAGGAAGAAGTAAGAGAGTTACGCGATGCTAGGTGGAATGACAATCTGAACAGCTTGTCGGCTCGCAACATTTCCATTTGGAGCATGGCTAGAGTTCTGCAGAAGAAGAATGATACGCTTCCTTCACTTCGCACCCCTCAAGGTAATTAAGTCCAAAC
Organism: Rhysida immarginata; assembly: GCA_023313115.1. Lineage (NCBI taxonomy): Eukaryota > Metazoa > Arthropoda > Chilopoda > Scolopendromorpha > Scolopendridae > Rhysida > Rhysida immarginata. Next base: position 51,118 of record JAHWFO010055202.1, on the reverse strand, counting down.
TAATCAGCATAAAGCACAACTAATTGCAGATTCCCTAGAGATGCAGTTTGTTACTCTTGATAAAAATAATCCCGAGAGTCAATTCATGTCCCAGTGTGTGGAAGAAGGTCTTATCAAGCTTGATGAAGTCCCGCAATTTCCATCGAAGAAATCTCTAACTGAGGAAGGCTCCAGGAAGAGACAAGGTAAGTAATAACGCCCTAAGGAATCTGCCAAATAACATTATTAATGACATGTCAGATATCATAAGCGACTGCTGGAAGTTTTCCTACTTCCCAACACCTTGGAAGCAATCTATTGTGTTAAGTATTCCCAAGCAGGGGCAAAATCCTGCAAGTCCTGCGAGCTACCGATCTATCAGTCTACTCCCGTCGATGTAGAGAAAACTATCCTCACCAGGTTCAAGGACGACTATCTCACCACTGATCTACTTCGGAAAGAACAGTTCGGCTATCGTGACGCCCATTCATGTCAGATGCATATATGGAGGCTTGTTGAAGATCCGAGCTGCCCACTGAACCTTTTAAGATACTGTGGCGTGTTCTTTCTTGATGTCAGTAAGGTTTTCGATTAGGTGTGGCATGAAGGGCTAATCTACAAAATGATTAGAGACGAGTTTCCTCCTGATTTGATTTTGATGGTGAAATCCTTTCTTAGCGACAGGTTCTATCAAGCTAAAGTTGGCGAAAACTTTTCCACTCTCCGCAAGGTAAAGGCCGGTGTCCCACAAGGCTCTGTCCTTGGGCCCGTTTTATTTAATTATTTTGTACATGATTTCCCAAAACCAGAAAAATATAATTTATATTTCTATGCTGATGATACTGCCATCATGGCTTGGGCGCACCAGCCATCTCACGTTATCACTCGTCTGCAGAACGCCTTGAAGTTTGAAGACTGGTTTAATTGCTGGAAGCTGAACCTTAACTTCGGAAAATGCAAAGCTGTGTACTTCAACAAAAAGTGTTCCCCGGATTCTCTTATATTATTCAATAAGGAACTCGAATGGGTCGACAATTACAGGAACCTTGGCGTTATAATCGACTCAAGATTCTCATGGAACTGTCGCGTGACTTACGTTTTGAATAAAGCAAAGAAGGCTAAGTACAGCCTCATAGCTCTCCTGGGGGTCTAGGCTGAGCTCATCGACAAGCAGTCGACTGTCGACAAGTGTCGATGGTCACGTGGTTAATGACGCATTTGTCGATTCGAGCTAGCATGAACACGACTTGTCTACAGAGTCTACAGTGTACACTTGTCTACAGAGTCTACAGTGTACAGACTCTACACCGTCGATTTTCGAGTGTAGACTTTGACCATCGACAACTGCCTACAATTCTGCTATTCTTGTCTACAATTCAAGAGCAGTCGACTATGCACTTGGCGATCGTTATTTCAGAATTTCGCAACAGATTTCTTATTAAATTCTTTTTTCCTTCGTTTCCGGCTTGCAGGCTAAATACACACAGCTCAAGAATACACATTTTCTAAAAATATTAACAAAAACTTGTTTAAAAATATTTACATACATGAAGTACTCTCTTGTGCTACGAAACTTGAACTGTGAAAATAATAATATAGTGTGTCTACAGTTATGTGTTTATGTATGTATTTATGTGCATACATGGATAAACGTTTAAAATTATGTGTAAAAGTGTGTAAACTTGTGTATATCAGTGTATATCATCTAGCCATACGTGTGTAAATTTGTGTATAAATGTGTAATATGCCACTTATCGACGATTAGATTTTGTCGAGATCGACAGCTTGTCGATGAGTTCAGCCTAGACCCCCTGGGTCGAAACAATGACCTCAGCATCGACAATAAGCTGCTATTGTACAAGACGATGATTCGGACCATCCTCCTCTATGGCATGCCTGCGTGGGCAACCATATGTACAAGTAGATGGAGTGAACTCCAGTCGTTCCAAAATGTTACCCTGAGGACCATCGCCCAGCTTGGCAGAAGGACTGAAAAACCAATCCATACACTCGGATCTGAAGATGACTCACCTTGTTAAGTGTATTTAAGATCTCCTGATGAACATGATACAGACGATGAAGAGCCATGAAAATGAAGCTGGTGGCTGGAATACTAAACAACCTGATGGTAATGAAGTGGCATACAAATTATAGAAAACCCGAGGCATGTTCTTGATGTCAACTTCGAAGACATTGGCATAGTTTCTTTCCCGGATTATTGGAAGATGTGATATCACCCACCCCCGCCCCCTCTCACAATCTTCTTAAAATCGTCAATCTTATTTTACTTTTTTTTCATAATGTGGAAGACCTCTTCGTGTTAGTCAGGCTTCTTGCCTATTTCAGTGTATTTCATGTGGAATTTATTCTGGTAGGGTGAGCTTCGTGAAAGCACTGCTTTCGTCCCACCTGAAGAAATGTACCTCTTTACTGTTAAATTGTCCAGCTAAATCTTTGTATGGTCATTATATATTGAGTCCTTAGTATTGCTTCTTGCAATGTAATAGGTAGAGACCTTGCAATACAATAAAAGGAGAACAGGGTTTCCGACTAGTTTCGCAGTTTATTCCCGGCTTTATCAAGGATACACACTAGAGACTTCACGCCCTTTTATACAGAAATATGGTACAAAGGAAATATTATTGAATAAAATAAAATACAATACAACGTTTGGCATGACAAATTCAATGAGTAGTACAGTCTAGGTCCAATTACTGGAAAAAGGTAGAAACTAAAATACAGATTCACTGTAGCTTTTTATTAGTTTGTTTAATCATCTGCTTTTTGTTTTATACATTAGTTGTTCTTGATTAATTTATATTACTTTGTTATCCATTATTTATTTATTTATAAAACTTATTTATTTTTTATTTTTTTATTCCAGTTAGTGTGTTTCTATCCCCTTATTCTAGCAATTCTCTGACCCTTTATTGTAGCCATTCTCTTACCTTGTATTTTAACTTCTACCTTTTTCCAGTAATTGGACCTACACTGTATTACTTATTGAATTTGTCATAACGTAAATTGTATTTTATCCAATCATATTATTTCCATTGTACCATATTTCTGTGTGAAAGGGCGTGAAACCTCAAGGGTGTATCCCCGATAAAGCCGGGAATAAATGGAAACTAGTCGGAAACTCTGTTCTCCCTTTATTTTCTCTACCAATTAAATCTCTGTAGCTATTATCAGCCTCCGAAGATGGTGTAAACCGAAACGCGTAAGGCAATTAAAGTATATTCTACCATATCTTTTTTGACCTTTATTCCTTTTATCAAATAATCAAAGTCAAATTGTAATGAGAGTGACCATTGAATTACCCTGTTGATAAAATTTTCATTTTTATAATATGTCTGATTAGCTGTAAATCTATTAAATTAAATACAGGGATAAAATTTTCAAAGATTTATATCTTTAAAATAAAAGTTTTTGAAATGAGTTTGAAGTTGCAATAAGTTTCTTTTAAAAAAAAAGTGACATTGAAAGCAAAATAGCCTAATCGAAAAGCATTGCTGAAAGAAATAAAAAAATAAATTTTATTTGCTAATGAAGGTTAATTTATAATCTGTGATTAAACTGCACAATTTTTGTGCAAGTGCACACAATATTAATAAATTAATATTATATTAGTTTGCCTATTTTCCTTTGAGTTTGTATTAGTTTTGAATAGTACATTTCTCTGTGAATCAATCCATTCTACCTACGTGCCGCCAAACTCCCTATATATTCAAACATTTATCCCATCATTTTACTAGTTCTTGAAAGCCAGCAGCAATGAAGTATTGTGGCTGCTTTCGCATCAATGAGAGACCTCTCAGCCAGGCCTTCATCATCTTCGAAATGGGGATGTCCTACATGATTTTTCCGCGGTCCTAAGTGACGGAAATCGTTCGGAGATAAATTGGGGTTATAGGGGGACGTTCACAAGTTTTCGTCAGCAGACTAGGATTTGCCCACAATCCTTAGTAAGTCTAGATAATTTCAACATATAGCGTGTGACAACGATTTCTCTTCTTGTGACATCTGTGTACAAAAAGACGAAACAAGTTTAACCACACAGAAGACAAAATAAAAGTGACCAAAAAGAAAAGTTTCTGATCTTCACCTACTCGGGTCCCGAGTTCAACAGGCTAGTCAGTATGTTACGCGACAAAAATTTAAACTGGCCTTTAAGATGATCAGTAATTGCATGTATGTCCTAAACTCAAAAAGACAACTTGAGGAAAAGAAGGCGAGTTATCATTGTTGTGGTATATACAGGGTGATTCTAAGCAGCCAAACAGGGTTTTTTCCGAGAAAGTTCGAGTCCTAGAGCTTTAGAAAAAATGTTACATCACTTAAAGACTATGTGAAGATTTAAATGGTGGCTATCCCATTTTCAAGAAATGGTGGGTCGCTCAAATATTTTGAATGGCAACATGGGTCGTATAAGATGTTGTTGGATAGGTCTTGGAAAAATAAACAATTTTTGTAGGAAACGTTTTTTTCCAATCAGCATTCATCAACAAATAAACAATAAAATTAGTTTCAGATAAGTGCAGGTTTCGTCACACAAAATGTTCAAACAGCCATCCATTTTGCTACTGCTATTTGATGTAGCCTCCTGCTCACGTCATTACAGGCCGAGAGGACCTCTTTCTGCGTTAGCCTTGTGCATGTCCTTCTTATTCGGCCCTGCATATCCTTCCTTATTGGCGGAGGATGTTTGTATACAATTTAATTTAGACGTCCCCAGAGGAAAATACAGGAGTGTGAGGCATACTTATGGGGCCATGACACGAGTCTAGTCAATACTTTTTAGAGAAAAGTTCTTAGCATAAAAGGCTATCACATCATAGCAAGAGACGCTCGCTAGAAGAGACTTGAATATCCGATGTAATGACAGCCTCCTATCGCTATACATTTTAAATGCGGATTCGTCCGTTCACAACTTCAAGAAATTGAAGTTCAAGGAAATTTTTTTGGCTGGTTTTCAAATCACTGACAAAAATCCAGTCTCCTCTGGTAGAGATAAACGTGGAAAGGGTGAAAGCCGTTGCTGTTGAATATCAGCTACTTTGTCAAGTAGCTTATTCCTCAGTGACGGGAGAGCCGTCTGGTAGAGACAGTCGGATACTGTCGAATGGGGACCAGAACATCAGGAGCTCTCTGACGTCTTCTGAACACAGCATTCAAGCTGTGATTAGGCTGCACTTGATCAGTGCGCCTCACACGAATCGCAAGCTGCTGAAATATTCTGGCGTGATGTTTACGATTAGGATATCGTACAGCATACAACTCCTCCGCAGCACTATAGTTTTGCTGAAAATTTGCTAACACCATCAATATGCCAAACGCTTTTTCATTGGAAAAAGGCATTTTCTGTGTTAATATGTCACGTTAGCAAGAAATATGCATAGGAATTGTTAACAGTTCAATCGAGATGAACACGTAACGGGAGGAATAGCAAACAGATAACTTGAAAGTGTTTTTTTACTTTTTATGCCGATTGGGGAAAAGACTTTCCTACAAAAAGTTGTTTCTTTTTCCAAGACCTATCCAATTCGTTCCATGTTCCCAGGCGCATCCCGAGTGCACCCATTTCCGGAAAATGAGATAGCCTCCGTTAAATTCTTCACATAGTATTTAGTCATGTAAAATTTACCCCAAAGCTCAATCCAAACATCCGATGAAAAAGCATAGTGCGAATTGCTCAGAATCACCTTTTATGTTTGGAATGTGGAAGTCTTTACATGACGAAAAGCTCACTCATCGGGTTTAAGAAAAGATCCCTCAGCGGGATGACGAAAAGATCCACTCAGTGGGATAACGAAAAGATCACTCATCGAACCATAGAAGATCGTTCAAGAATGGTGAAGGGAATTTCGTCTTTACATACAATCTCGTCAAAAATAAATACACTCTCGGAACCATTAAAGAAAATAATATATATTCTGAAGATTGAAACTGACCTCAAGAAATTCGCAGTTAACAGAGTCATGGAAATCCATAAACAATATAACATGGATAAAAATAAGTTATTAAATACGCTAGTAGATGCCATTGATAGGGTGACAAAACAGCTGTCAGAACTCCTACCATAGGTTAGTAGCATAAATTCTTGTTGCCGAATGGTGGACATGTCCTCCTGTTAACTATAAATTCCGTGCGTACAGTGATTTTTTTGTAATTTTCAAGTTTTGCCCGTGACCGTAGCGTGTGCACCAAAATGCGTCGTCACAAATTAAATAACGGTATTGCTTTTCTAATGCTTTATCTCCTGTTCTTCATGGTACCTTCTGTTAGAAAGGCCCAATGTTTCTAGCAATACAGGCCCAGTTGGTTATTGCAGTTATATATCCGCGCATTTAATTTTCCACTTAGCGTGCGTTTGGGAAAAGTTTCGTGGATTATGCAAGTGATACGCGATTGTTGGAATGGTTGGACACAAATAAATCGATTTAACTTATAAGCAAATGCATGCATTGAGCCAGATTATCATGACCACCAGCTATTTTCCAGAGACAACAGCTAGAAAGTGTGGGAACTGTAATGCGTCTGCCAGGTACTGAAGGGTTCGTGGCAGAGGATTCTGGAACGAACGTGGCGGTCGAGATGATCACAATGGTGCTCGATTGGATTTACATTTATGCAGTAGGGGACAAGGAAATACTTGAAATCTTGGTCGTGCTCCTCTAACAATTCCCGAAAGATTCTTGTTATAAGACATGTCTATACAGGATAATTCAAATCATCTGTAAAACAATTTAAGAGGGTATTATAGAGGTCAAGGTAAACTCAAAAAGTCGTATTAACTTGGGCCCAATTTTTATTTCTTTTCAAGTTACAAGAAATGTTCAAAGTGGCCTCCTTGAGTCTGAATGCAGACATTACATCGTCGAATAAGTGACGCGTATATGTTTGTCATAATCTCGTCAGCCAATGCAATTATTCTGGCCACTAATTGTACCCGTGTGTCTATCTGGACACTGTAATGTTTGTTTCAAATGTCCTCACAGATAGTAATCCAGTGGATTAAGGTCCGAAAGCAGCTACGCACAATGCGTTTAAGGACTGGCAGAGGGCCCATTTCTAAAAGAGAAAATAGAAAGAAAAGCGCAATTAAAGTGAGCTCAAAGATTGGCTAAGCTGCGCATGGATTTAACTACGCAAATAATTAAGCTATGAGCGGCTCTTGGGAGTGAAAAACGGACTAATTGACAATTCATGAGAGAGAGAGAGAGAGAGAGATGAGAAAGAGCGTGCCCAAATCCTCCCCGGCCAGTGCTTGAGGTCCCCAGGGCATAACAACGTCGTATAGCTCACTGGAGAATCGTCTTGTCGTCACGAAAACGTTGGATAGGGCACGGAAGAGTTCTCTTGGCACCTGAGACGCATACACCAGGGCGAAGTATGCACTCGTTGCTAACGGTGAGCTCGAAGATAAGTCCGTCGTAACTAGCAGACTGGCAATCGTTTGCTGTTGCTGCACTTGGCTAGGTTGCGTGCTGATGAAGAAAACGCCACGATGACGGTCTGGAAGCCACCCCCTCGTCGTAATAGAGTCTTGGCTGACAGAGAAAATCTTGGGCGTGATGCCAGCGTTGTAGCACGATGCCTCGTCGTTATATTCCGGCTGAGGCGATTCGTAGCACTCGACATCTATGGAAAATAGCGAAACATTAACGCTGCAGTCCGTGCGCTCGGCCGCCTGTAGCTCACTTCTTTCACCAGTGCTTGGTTGCGATGATATGCTAACTCTGAGCCTTTCACTCCTCTGCTCGTGAAAGCTCGCACCTGGACATCAGTCATTAACTTAGTAGAATGACCAAAATTCTGTCCGTCCAAAAGCCCGCTCTCCTCTCCCCTTTCTGTCTCGTTACTCCAGACTCCCGCCGCTTTCGATCTTCCAATGCCAACGCCATAACATTTTCTCTTACTCCTATGGTGCTTCCGATTACGTGCTTCAGAAGCGGCTTGGCTTTCGATATGCGGCCGCTCTGCCTCAATAGCTGGCGCTGCCATATGCTGACCATTATTGAGTTTCGGTTTTGATGCTGCCAACGCGTTTAAGCTGGCACTCGTCACGAAATTTCGTGACATCCTACCCCCCACCTATCGCGGATTTACCCTATGAAATTTTTTTGTACGAGAAAATCTAGGGAAATATTGCGAATCTTCCATGGAGGGTTCTGTGCAAATGGCGTCAATGCCTTCTCTACCGTTATGTTGCGACCGCCTATGGTTCCGAAAAAACATTGAGATTAGACCCTTACACTGATGGAGGTGTTGTTCCAGCTCCCAGGTAGGTTTTCGATAGCCTAGCCATTTGACTAAAAAGGATCGTTTAGGTTTTTTCCCTCTAACGTCTAGAAGTTTTTCTACTTTATAGACGTTAGCGAACAGCGGATCTGCTATGGGTCCTGGGGGAGCTTTGGGGCCTTTTTCTTTTTTTCCTGTAAATTTTTTTAGAAAGGACCTGTGCAACACCCGCATACCACCCCATTTGTTAGGGATCCTCACTCGCGCTGAAACTTTATTAATTACTTTCAAGATAGTGAAAGGGCCTATGTATTTGCATACAGCTTTTTGTCTAATTTATGCTTTAACGGGCGTAGGCGCGCTGCCCATAACCATAATTTTTTCCCCTTTTTCATTTTCAAAAAGGTATGCCGTTTATTGAAATGTCTTTTGTATTTTGCATTAGCCTTTCTGATGTTGGTCTTTGGCCTGTCTCAAAAGTTTGGACAGGTGGGAAATATAAGAATCTGCTCCCCTCTGGGTATCAGCATATTTGTTAACTGAAGGAGGGATAACCACTTCCCTTCCCAAATCAGCTAAGTATGGGGATATTTTAGTCATTTCGGATATGGACGCATTAATGGCTATCTCTGCGGTAGTCAAGTACTCGTCCCAATCGGTCTTGTCCAAATTTAAATAATTTCTAAGGATTTGGATGACCATCTGGTTTGTTCTCCCAGATTGTCCATCCGGGACTGGTAGGCACCGGAGAATCTGGTTTGTTCTCCCAGATTGTTTTCATTTTCGGGTGGTAGGCACTGGAGAATCTGAGAGAAGTACCCAACATTTTGAAAATGTGCCGCCAGACCTCCGAATTGAAACGAATGTCTCTATCAGAGACGATGACTTGCGGAAAACCGTGAAGTTTTATTATGTTATCAATGAGTAGGTGCGCTGTACCCTCAGCCGTAATGGAGGAGTGACACGGTATGATTGTTACCAGTTTCGACAGTTTGTCCGTCACTGAAAGTAAAGCATCGTACCCCCCGGTAGACGTAGGTAACAGAAGCACAAAATCGATCGTGGTTTTGTGTCACCTCTGCGGTGGTACCTCTAAAGGTTGCAGGCTGCCAAATGGCTTCCGTCGTTCGGTTTTGTTGGCTTCACAATCTGCACACCTCTTGATAAAATTAGCGATGTCGCCTGCCATCCCTGGCCAATAATAATTATTGGCGACTTTTTTCAGTGACTTATACACTCCTAGATGCCTAGCTACCGGCTCGCTATGATGCATTTCAATTATCCTGTTAGTGATTTTCTTAACTTTGGGTAGGACCAACTTCATTAAGTTGCCTGCCCTTTTACAAATCAAACCATCCTCAATGAAATAAGGTTCCTGAGGGTTGCTGCTTTTCTCCACTGTAAAATTGCATTGCTTATAAACCCTTTGATTTCCTTTAAAATTCGGTCATCAACTTTCCACGAGGACATAACGCTTTTGATTTGCTGGTTTGCTTTATTGCTAGCTGCCCTCTTGCTAGTTTGTTTATGTAGCAAAGAATCGGCAGTCTCGGTTTCTCCGTTCACTTGGTAGGCCTTCTGAGGAGATAAAAATACTTCGCTATACCTCATGGCCTCTATCAACTGCGCGGGGGCTTTTTCTCGCACTTTATTGCCAATTTCACGTGGGAACGCATTAACATACAATTTTATTTACTTTGGCTCCTCGCATAAGGGTAATTGATCAGCTAAACGCGTGAAACACTGACTGAATCTCGCAATATTTTGCTTAATATACTGTATTTGACAACATATTAAATATAGCCTTTTTAGTTTTATCCATGTTCTATTTTTTTTCAATCTTCAATCCATAATGAAGTATTTTAATTAACCACTAGAGGGACGAATGAAAAAAATAATGATAAATAACACCTTAGTGGCCTATGGTTAGTGTCTAACGAATAATTCGCAAAGAATGACTATAACTGGCCGACTGCAGCGTCTCGACCACAACTGCCACAATGATACACAAAAAAATCTTAACCCACCCTAAGAATAGGCCTAGAAAAAAAAATTTTAAACAACCTTAGCTGCCTCCACCAGGAAGTAAACTCGAATTAGTCGAATAAATCCTTGACAGGGTACCAGCTAAACCGCAGTATAATATTTGATAATTACATACAAGGAAAAATGTTTGAAAACAAAATTTTTGACTGAAACCCTGTGCGCACCGAAACGCTTTACTGTAAGGACTCTAAATATATTAGCCGGGCCGCTAACAATTAGGAATATGCAATACCCCAATAAATACCTCAAGCCGACGCAACACCTGAGCTAAAGGAGCTCACTGTAAAGTAGTACGCTCTGTAGCCAAATAACAATATCTATGATTCTGTCGAAAGCCTGGGAAATTTAGCACCACAGAGATTAGCTAGAGCCAAAAAAAGCCCGAATAAGGCTGACCGGGACTCTTTGCACCACAGAGATTAGCTAGTGCCAAAAAAAGCCCGAATAAGGCTGACCGGGACTCTTTGCACCACAAAGAAATACTGGTGCTCACGGTATAACACTGAGCTCACTGTGAACCAGAACGCTCTGCACCACAAAGAACTAACAGAGACAATGGAAGCGCGTAACTGAACCCGTCGTGAACTTGAACGCTCTGCACCACAAAGAATGACTATAACTGTGTCACGGATAAATTATTTAGGGATTTGATGAAATTAGTGCAAGCGTGAAGAATTCCAAGTAATGAGACACTGCTATAGTTATTCGGGAATAAACTAATTCTATTATAAAGAAAAATAAAATTAAGAGCTGGACGTCCTCTGTCACAAGGACGCCATAAAATATTTTTCAGAAAATTATAATTTGCAATTTAAGTGTCGGGAAAAACAAATAAAACCCGTTAGTTAAACGGAAATATTCAAGATTAATACCTTTATAATATAAAATTTTTTATACATTTAACTTTAGGGGGGCCTAAGTCGATTAGCACAGTTACATGCTAAATAACAATTTATACAAGTTTAAACAATAACATCTAATGTTGTTCTTGGTTCTGGATTAACGCAGCATTAATAGTTCAAAGTTGATGAGAAAACCTCAGAAGCTTGATGCATTCTGCTTCTGGGCTTCTATGCTAACCATCGCGGAAAGCGGCTACGCACAAATCGTTTAAGAACTGGCAGTGGGCTCATTTTCTGTAAGAGAAAATAGAAAGAAAAGCGCAATTAAAGTGAGCTCGAACATTGGCTAAACTACGCATGGATTTAACTACGCAAATAATTAAGCTATGAGCAGCTGCTAGGAGTGAGAAACGGACTAATTAACCATTTATGAGAGAGAGAGAGAGAGAGAGAGAGAGAGAGAGCTCACTTTGAAATAATGGGAAGTGTGCGCCCAAATCCTCCTCGGCAGTGCTCGAGGTCCCCAGGGCATAACAATGTCATATAGCTCACTGGAGAATCGTCTTGTCTTCACGGGAACGTTGGATAGGGCACGGAAGAGTTCACTTGGCACCTGAGAAGCATACACCAGGGTGAAGTATGCACTCGCTGCTAACGGTGAGCTCGCAGATAAGTCCGTCGTAACTAGCAGACTCGCAATCGTTTGCTGTTGCTGCATTTGGCTAGGTTGCGTGCTGATGAAGAAAACGCCACGATGACGGTCTGGAAGCCACCCCCTCGTCGTAATAGAGTCTTGGCTGACAGAGAAAATCTTGGGCGTGATGCCAGCGTTGTAGCACGATGCCTCGTCGTTATATTCCGGCTGAGGCGATTCGTAGCACTCGACATCTATGGAAAATAGTGAAACATTAACGCTGCAGTCCGTGCGCTTTAGAAGCGCCATAACATTTTCTCTTTCTCCTATGGCACTTCCGATTACGCACTTTAGAAGCGGCTTGGCTTTCGATATGCGGCCGCTCTGCCTCAATAGCTGGCGCTGCCATATGCTGGCCATTAGCGTGCCTGTAAGGAGAGTGGCGACAACTCGGGCCGTCGGCCATGTTTCTCCCAACGACTGAATTAGCAGAGGTACAATTTACAATACTTTTCAGCTTATTAAGAAGAAATGTAAAGATAGCTAATGCTAGTGAGCTTTTCTTTGTATATTAGGTAAAGGAGTTAAAAAATAGAAGCACATTAACGTTTTAATTTTCATAATAAATGTGATTATTTTATCAGCTGATAACAAGTTCGAGAATTGATTTTTTCATCTTTCAGCAAAAAGGGTAACTAAAAGCCTATAACCAAAGAGATTAAATTTAGCCTTCTATACACATTTTACATTTACACAAAAATAAAAATTTGACATTATTGCAAAAGAGAAAAAAAAATTCTCAATTATCGATCATTAGTTTTAGGAAAAAATCTAGATTCAGTTTTACGTTCTTTTTATCATAGAGTTGTTTTAAAAAAAAATTGTTTAAACTGCACAAAAAAGTGTTTGCAAGTTGCAACTAAATTAAAAAATATGAACCGAAATTATAATAGTTACGTCTAGGTGGTAAAGGAGACAAAAAATTGTCAAAACTTTACGCGTAAATAACTACGCTCGTCATAAGGCCTCGTTGATCACTTCACTGTCTAGCAACTAAATTACAACTGAAAAATAAATTTTAACGGTACAAATTATCTATAAAATACTTAAATTTTAAGTTTCATTTTCCAAAAATTTCCTGTTTTTGAATATATTACATGACATAAGTATGCTGTGTTTATTAAATGTTATTTTACTATTGGTTTTACGGTTTGTTTTAAATTTTTTAAGATAAAAAAAAACTTGCATGTTGGGCCCCGACTGAACTTTGAATAAAGATTCCTGGAAATTACATAATTATAAAAATTATATAAATTAAATTTTTTTTACATTCCTTGAAATATTAAATCAATTTATTTTATGAGGTTCACATTTTTATGAACAAGAGTAAAACAAAAACTTTATAATGAGAAAATATATTTTCTCTTCCCTTTTCGCCGCTTTAATCGTTAATTTTAAAGCGGATCTAATAAGACCACAACTTTTAAACTTTAATGATGCAATTTTATTAGCAAAAATTAAGAAACATGCACAATAAAACGAAAAACGGAACGAAAACTATTAATTTCTCTGTAAGTGGAAACGGCATACTATTTTGGGAAAACTATGGCATTCGAAGCGTTAACCAAACAAAATGCGTTCCGAGTTGTCGCCACTCTCCTTAATGGCACTCTACTGGCCATTATTGAGTTTCAGTTTTGATGCTGCCGACGCGTTTAAGCTGGCGCTCATCACAAAATTTCGTGACACTACCAGAAATAACGGAAGTGATTGTGCTTCCAATGAACTCTGGCAGGTGTCTCCACGTGTTGCGTTTTCTCTCAAACAATGATAGGTTCATGAAATCGTCAACAGAAGTCGCTGTCTTCAATTGAGTTTCTCTCCTTAAGTACTTCCGGTTAGGGCAACAAAAAAAATTGCGACGATAGGAGGTAGTATTTGGCTTTAAACTTCCAACTAATAACTGCATTAAATAAAAGTTGGAAACCTTTCCAGCTAATAGGCGCATTCGGCGGCACTCAGCTCTGGCTCAGATCGCTTTTCTGAGCGTGTGAGTGACTGTTGCCGAACGCTCTTTTATCTCAGAAAGAAATGGCTTTACCGACTTTACAAATATTGAGAAGAAATGGAGGATCTACTAATTTTAGTGTACATGAAATAAAAATTAACATCAAATGAGCAACTGAGCATTCGATCGCGATAAGAGTTTTCCATAAGGCCAGGGAGGAAAGAGTACACTGGGCATCGCCATGATGTGGCTCTCGTAGCTTCTTTGATAGCTTCGCATCGCAGTGAGCGTCGCCATGTTCATTCTGAACAGTCAGAAATAGAAAAACTTGCTGAGCGTCTGAGCTCAGATTCTGACACATTCGTTGCGTGCCGACACGTTTTCTTCTCAGGCGGAAATACCAAAGTGCTCGCCGAATGCGCCTAATAATTGTTCATCTCTCCAGTGAAGGATTACAGTTTTGCACAATAAATAGAAAAGTAGCTTATGCGATCAGTTTGTTCAGACGTCCATCCATCTGTCTGTGGACACAATTCCAACAGTGCATTGCGTTAGAATGGGGAGCGTACGTATAGAGAATTGCTGGAAGAGACGAATCAGCCTTGCACCGGGGAAAACGCGTGCCGTGCACTTCGTTACGGCTCGGCCCGTGCTCTAAATGTTGTTGAGATGTGCACGTTATCTAAACGTTGTTGAGATATGCACGTGCTTTAAACGTTGAGATGTGCGCGTGCTCTAAACGTTGTTGTGATGTGTGCATGCTCTAAACGTTGTTGAGATGTGCGTGTGCAGGATTCATGTGATTGACGATTGTAGAAAGGAGATATCAGTGCCTAAACCAAAAGAATTTCTTTATTCGTAGGGAGCTTATTGTTTATTAT
>JAHWFO010055202.1:0-36087 GCA_023313115.1 Rhysida immarginata | reverse complement strand
ATTATGATAACTTGAAATCGAATTAACTTTATCACACTCTGTTTTCATCATTCCATTAATATTAGACAAAACACGAACAAGTTTGAAGGCGAGATAGCTGGAATAGGTACAATAGCACGTGCTCTAATGGGACTATTATGATACCCCCTTAACAATTTTCAATGACCAGTTATGGCATGTAATATATCTAACAACTCGTAACGATGTATCATGAACGAATATAACGAATACTTAATGATGGCCGAAATTTATTTACAAGTAATTGTTCTAATATACCATATGTCACCTTTAGAACGTACAAAGCTACGATATAGTGATGTGTCATGAATAAAAATACCAATTAATTAATAACTGTTGGAATTAGTTTAGTTTTACGTGTTCTAGTGGTACCTTATGGTACCGTTGGAACATTCCATTTTAAGACATGGCATATAATATATCAAACAACTCATAACGTCTCATGAATGAGTATAATAATTAATGATAATGGTAATTAGTTAAACAGTACCTATTCTAATGGTACCAAATGGTGCTGTTGAAACTTTCAATGCTAAGATATGGCATGTAATATATCAAATCACTTGTAACAACGTTTCATGAGTGAATATAACGAGTAATTATTGATAGTTTAGTAGTACGTATCCTAATCGTACCACATGGTACCATTGAAACTTTCCATTCTGAGATATGGCATATAATATATCAAACAGCTCATAACGACCTACCTTGAATGTATATAATGAGCAATTATTGATAGCGGAAATGAGTTTAGTTGTATGTCTCCTAATCGTACCACATGGTACCATTGGGACTTACAATGCCAAGATATGGCATGTAATATATCAAACAATCGTAACAAAGTGTCATGAATAAATACAGTAATTAATGATAGTGAAAATTAGTTTTGCAGTACATGCCCTAATCGTACCATATGGTACCATAAAAACTTTCAATGCTAAAATATGGCGTGTAACATATCAAACAACTTGTAACGACGTGTCATGAATGAATAAAACGAGTAATTAATGATATTCGAAATTCGTTTAGTAGGACGTGTTCTAATGGTACTACATCGTACCATTGGAAACTTTAAATGCTAGCACCCGTATTTAGAATGAGTGCTGTTGCTCTTACTCAAACCATTATTGAGAACGAATTCAATTATATGATATTTGTATTCAACAACGGTCTTGAGTGCCTAAACCAACGTGCAAAATCGCTCATTACGGCATGTAATATAACAACTCGTCAGATCCATAGCAATTGTTGTCCATAGCTAATTGCTATCAAAAGCAATTTGCATTAGGCTTAAGATTATCAATGTCTGAATTCTAATTAGACTTATTGTTGTCAAAGCTAAACGCAAGTAGCTAATCGCTCGCTTCAACCGTATATGATTATCTAGAAACGCTTTAGCAATAGTATATGAATAAATAATCGACGCATACACAGAACGGTTCTACAATTGACGCTCGCTTCGTTTAACATTATCGTAGGAATGCTTATGATAATGCTTCGTTAAGCATTTATCTGCTCGAATATAAAAAAGAATTACAACTCTTTTTATTTAATCTATTGGTTCGTCAAATTTGTTCGTTTAAATTCTAGTTTTTCGTTAGTCTCATTATTTTGGAATTTACAATTCAGTTTTAATATTTATATAGTTTTCTCTAAAGTGATTCTCCTAGGCGCTCCTTCAAGTGAGGATAGAGGTGAAAGTTTCATACAGCCCAGAAGACCACCACGCTGTTCAGTCAGTTTCGTTGGGATATCATCGAACACCCTCCCTACAGCCCAGACCTCGCTCCAAGCGACTTTCACCTCTTTCCTTACATGAACGAACACCTAGGAGACTGGCGATTCGCTTCAGACGAGGAGGTGAAACACTTCGCGACAACGAGGCTGAACACGCAAGGGCAGGATTTTTACCAGGATTCAAACTCATCCTACGAACCGACAAGTGCCTAAACCGATAAGGAAACTATGTCGAAAAATAACCTAATGTATGCTCGTATACACCATCTATGAGTTGGCTGTAATGGTTGTATGAAATAAAATTTACACGATTCACTGCAGGCTTTGTAACCTTACTTTTTTGATCACCCTTCGTACTTTGTATCCATAAAAAACTAACAAAATTAATAAAAACTAACCAACTTCCCTCGACTTGAATAATTACTAACCATCTTCGAGGGTGTTTTGAAAAGTTTTGCCTCCCTAGGTTGTAACCACATTTATTTTATAACCGATTTTCAAAATTAGTTTTATATCATATACTTGCATTTGTCTCCCCACGTGTAATGCACTAATCAGTTTTCGACATGGTCTCCCCAACCCTTTCTAAAGCTCTAGATTTGGAAAGTATGGCAAACTTTTTCCGCGCCACCCGCAGCTGCTGATTGGTAGAACAGGAGTCACGTGAGTTTTTCAGCCATTGTTGGCCCAAACGCAGCAATAGATGCCATTGAAATGCAATTCAGATTAAATTTTTAATGAAATAGTCGTTAATTGATGCAGAATTTCAATCCGAATAAACTAAACTTCAGGCTTCTTCAATCTATTGCTCCCTGGAGGTTAATAAATTCGTTAAAATATCCGAAGAAACTAATAACTTCACCGAATGTTGTTGAGATGTTGCGTTGTGCAGTTCCCAGACGATCTGAAAATATAATTCTTCCATACTATTGTGGCACTAAAGAAAATTATAAGTCGAATATAATTCTTTTTAAGAATATACAATTCAATTAATAAGGTTAAACTTCTGTGAAATGTGGAAGTAGGAGATTTAAAAAACTTGAAATAAAACTTTGTTGTTAGGTTATTTATTTTTATTTTTGTTTTATTTTTTTTAGCGAAGTTAATTACCATTCATCATTACAGATCACCATAGTTACTTGAATGTAACGTTGAAAATTGAATAACGAAAATTTGAACAGCCCCCACCCCCCCTTTTTTCATGCAACAATATATATTTAATATATTAATTAAAAAATAAGAACTCCATCTAATTAATAGAAATAAAAATAAATAATAAAAACAATTGAATAAAAGTCACCCAGTGGAGAAGTACAAAGGTTGAAGTGGACGAAACACAGACGAAACAAAGGCCTTGTGGAGCTTATGTTGATGAAACACAGATGAAAAGAAGGTCTTGTGGAAAAATGTTACATGAAACACATGAAGGAACATAGCAACAGGTGAAGAAGATCTGTGATTAAAGTCCGATGATCCGTAGAAACGTAGATGACAAAATTCAATGAAAACTTCAGTTTCAAAACTTTTTGAATGAAATTTCAGTTAAATTTTAATAATATAAGATATAATAATAAAAAAACAACAATGAAATCAAAAACAATGTATGATATTAAAATTGAGGAGATATTGTTATTAGTTAGATTGTTGGGAACAGGATTGTTTTGTATTACTTTTATTCAAATGTTTTTATTATTTATTTTTATTTTTATTTCTATTTCTTTTAATTAAATGGAGTTCTAATTTTCTAAGTAATAAACTTTATTACAACTCCTACTCTTATGTAATCTTCTATCTGTATATGTAAAGAAGGATGTTTGTTTGTGGGTTTGTTTGTTTCTTATGCATATCTACAATTTTATTCCGATCTTGATGAAATTTTGCGTACTTCGCATTCAAAGCATGAGGAAGGTCACTGTCTACCTCAGATTTCGGAAAAATAATCAATATCGATAAAAACATCGATATTCATGGGTTTTGGCAGGGCATATTAATGAGAAATATCTCATGACCAACAATGCAAGGCAAAGTTTGTGCAACAATATTTATCAACAATGGTATCAACACGCAATACACAAATACTCTGCACGGACCAAGAATATAGCGGATGGGCAAGAAATAACGAGAGGTGTTCAGAGTTCGCTACCGGGAATTCTATTAGGCCAAATGCAGTACATTTTGGTGTATACTTAGCGGAACATGAAGTTTCGATTTCTGCAAAAAAAATAGTACCAAAAGTCGCCATAGGGGGCGCTTATTTCAAGAAAACAATGAATACATTTGCCTAAGCTCATTCCGTGCTGAGCAATCATGACAATAAAAGGCAAGGCTGAGGATTTCCCATCATTCACAAACGAATGGCCTGACAACGCTTACTCTGCCTGACCGGGCGTTATTAGTCAAGTTGTTTTATCAGAAGAGTGACAATGCAAGTGCTGCCCTTCGTGAATTCCGGCGATTGAAAACGTTACGAAGAGGACCGATGAGCATAACTAACTTATGGAAAATGATTGAACGATTTGAATCTACCGGAACTCTAGGAGTACAACCAGGCCAGGGACACAAACGAATCACGCAGCAACACGTTGAAGCAGTTGCAACTGCTGTTGTGGAACAGGAGATGACTACCGTGCAGGGTACCAGCAGTGCACACGCAATACCACGCCAAACAGATATCCCATATTCGACGGTGAGGAAAATATTGCATAAGATATTGACATTTTCCTGTTCAACAATTGCTTCCTGGAGATGAACGTACCCGAACTGACTTTTCGTTGAGATTTTTAGCACGTATGGAAGTGGATGATGCATGGCCATGGCAAATTTCTTTCTGCTTCTTTCATCATCGGCCCAAATTTTTTTGAAAAATTCCGTCCCCGTGGACCGGTGACATGTTCCGTCAATTCTGCCAGGTATGCCGATATGCTTGAGAATTTTGTGATACCACGATTGCAGGAAAAGGGTTGTCTGGATTCTACTATTTTTATGCAGGATGGTGCACCACTGCACATCGGACATCAGGTGCAGCAGATCTTGGGAGAACGTTTTTCAGACAACAGAATAATTAGTCGTGCATTTCCCATGGTATAGCCACCCAGGTCGCCTGATCTCAACCCTTGTGATTTTTGGTTATGGGGATATTTGAAAAGCCTTGTGTATCAAGCACATGTTCCTGACCTCTCAACCTTAAAGGATCAAATAACGTTACATATCAGACTAATTAATGCAGATATGCTGCCAGCTGCCGTAGAAAATGTCGTGTACCGCATGCAGCTATTGGAACAGCACACTGGTGGTCATATTGAAACACATTTGTAATTAAAAATAAAACATTGTTTATTGTTGTTACTAAAGTTGGTTTGTACGGTATTTTTTTCATTTGACAATTAGGTATTCATTGTTTTCTTGAAATAAGCGCCCCCTATGGCGACTGTTAGTACTATTTTTTTTTTTGCAGAAATCGAAACTGCATGTTCCACTAAGTATATACACCAAAATGTACTGCATTTGGCCTAATGTAATTCCCGCTAGCGAGCTCTGAACTCAATATTGGCTCTCGTTCGAAAAATAGTCGACAGTCTCCCGGCTGTTATCTCGGAGCAATGCCTCCGAGAAGCCCCACCAGTGCACTCGCTATGCGCTTGGGGAAACGGTCGGGGGCAGCGCATGCCTTTACCCAGGAGGAGAAACTGGTAAAGCGACAACGGGATCGGGTGCTGTCAATCGGCACTTGGAACGTATTCTCCATGACAGGAAAGGAATCAGAGTTAGTGGAGGAAGCCAAACGGTATCGACTGGATATCATAGGTATTACCTCTACGAAACGTCCAGGTTCTGGAACTGTAGACTTAGAAGGAGGGTGGAAGCTTTTCTACTCTGGTGTCAACCCTAACATGACTGCCCAGGCGGGAGTGGGGATACTCACAAGTCCCCGGCTGGCAGATTATGTTGCAGATTGGACCCCCTTAGGTGGAAGACTGTGTCTCCTGAGACTTCAGATAGGGAAACGGTCTCTCTCTCTATTCGTTGCATATGCTCCGAATGCAGTCACAGAGTACCCACTTTTTCTAGATGAAGTTGATGCTGCTCTTAGCAGGAGAGGGAGTGCAGATTCTGTCATCCTGATGGGCGACTTCAATGCACACGTAGGGGCTGATGACCAAACGTGGAAAGGCGTGATTGGGAGGAATGGTGACCCCGATTTAAATGCGAATGGGAGGTGCTTGTTGGATCTCTGTTGCAACAATGGACTTTCCATCACAAACACCTTCTTCCAGCACAGGGATGTCCATAAGTATACCTGGTACAGGGATGCAATGGACCAGAAGTCACTGATTGATTTTGTAATTGTTTCAGCTGACTTATTCCGATCAGTGTTGGATACTCGTGTGAGAAGAGGGGCAGAACTATCAACTGATCACCACCTTGTTGTCTGCACTTTGCGGTTCTCTGAATCCATGCCAACCAAGCGAAATACTAGGTTCAGACAAACTTGGCGCATCAAATGGGAGGCATTGGAGGATAGAGCTGTGAGGAAGACCTTTGCAGATAGCATATCTTCAAGTTTCAAAGAACTACCCAGTGATCGTGGTACTGTTGAAGAGGAGTGGCAGTTGTTTAAAACTGCTGTGATTACTTCGGCTGCTTTGTGCTGTGGTCGTAAGCGGCTGAGTGTGGCGCAGGGCGGTGAGAAAATGACTGCATGGTGGAATGGTGAAGTCCAAGAAGCTGTCAAGGCAAAGAAGGAAGCTTATTTGCTATGGCTTGCAAATAAGTCAACTTCTAGTCGAGTGCGGTACACTGAGGCGCGAAAAGCAGCAGCAAAGACAGTATCAACAGCTAAAGCCAAGGCCTGGGAGAAGTTCGGGGAGAAATTGGAGGCAGACTATGGTTCGGCAAACAAGGTGTTCTGGCAGACCGTGCGCCGCCTCCGTGGAAAGAAGTCTCTTTCATCACAAACTATTAAGAGTTCAGATGGGAGGCTTCTGAAAACGGAGGAGAGCGTATTGCATAGGTGGAAGGAATACTTTGCATCTCTTCTTAATCCGGTGACAACAACAACTGAGGCATACGAGGTGCACCTTGGAGCGGAGAATAGTCACGGTAGTATCACTGAAACAGAAGTCAGATGGGCAATTAAGTCCCTGAAGACTGGCAAAGCTGCAGGTGATGATGAAATCCGGTCCGAGATGTTAAAGGCCTTAAATCAGGATGGTATCCTGTGGCTGACTCGAGTGTGTCAGGTTGCTTGGATATCTGGACAGGCCCCTAAGCAATGGCAGACAGGAATTGTGATCCCTATCTTCAAAAAGGGAGATCAGAGAGATTGCAACAACTATCGAGGCATCTCTTTGCTCAGCATTCCTGGGAAAGTGTACGCTAAGTGTCTGGAGAAGAGAAGTCGGGAAATAGTCGACTCCAAACTGTCAGGGGAGCAGTGTGGTTTCCGACCTGGCCGAAGCACGACGGATCACATCTTTGCTCTAAGGCAAATCTTTGAGAAATCCTGGGAGTATGCAAAAGAGGTCTACGCTTGCTTTGTGGACCTCGAAAAAGCATATGACAGGGTTCCTCGGGAGAAGCTCTGGAAAGTGTTGCAAGAGTATGGAGTGGATGGGCAATTACTGGTTGCTATCATGTCTCTGTACGAAAGCTCTGAGATGTGTGTCCGGATAAATGGCATTAAGTCAAGACCGTTCACCGTGGGTGTTGGACTCCGCCAAGGGTGCGTACTGTCGCCCATCTTGTTCATTATCTTTATGGACTGGATAGACAGGGGCAGCAGAGGCGATGAGCGTGTTTGTGTGGGCGACTGCCTGGTGGAGAGGTTGCTCTTTGCGGACGACCTTGTCCTGCTTGGGTCTTCTCACACGAACCTTCAGCATGCACTAGACCGGTTTGCAGCCAAATGTGAAGAAGCTGGGATGAAGATCAGTGTGGCTAAAACCGAAGCTCTGGTTCTTTCAAGACAGCCTGCTCAGTGCGCTCTCCATGTTAGGGGAGCCTCATTGAGACAGGTGGAGAAATTCAAGTATCTCGGGATTGCATTCACGAGTGATGGACGGCAGGAGAAAGAATTGGATGCTCGGATCGGTGCAGCAAGCTGTGTCAGACGTGAACTGTGGCGATCCGTGGTAACGAAACGAGAGCTGGGTAACAAAGCCAAGCTCTCCGTCTTCAAATCTATCTTTGTCCCCATTCTCACCTATGGTCATGAGGCTTGGGTAATGACCGAAAGAGTGCGATCGCGGGTACAAGCGGCCGAAATGAGATTCCTGAGAGGTGTGGCAGGTGTTACCCTACTAGATAGAGTGTACAGCAGCACAATAAGGGAATCTTTAGGTGTTGAGCCGCTACTTCTCCGCATTGAGAGATCTCAGTTGCGCTGGTATGGCCACGTGATACGGATGCCGCAAACTAGTCTTCCTAGGCAGTTGTTATTTTCCAAGCCGGTGGGTAAGAGACCAAGGGGTCGGCCTAGAACCAGGTGGCTAGACTACATGGAGAATCTGGGTTCGAGTCGCTTGGATATTACCAGGGAGGACATGCGCCTGATGGCGGAAGATCGCGATCGCTGGAGATCCTCCATAGGGCTGCTGCCCCCGCGACCCTAACGGATAAGCGGGTTTGAAAAGTAAGTAAGTAAGAGCTCTGAACACCTCACGTTCTTTCTTGCCCACCCGGTATATCTCATATCTCAGTAGGTTTCAACAATGGTGTCAAAACGCAACGCACCCACACTATGCAAGGATCAATAATATATATGTCGTGATCAACAATGCAAGTTAAAGTTTGTACAATATAGATAAGTTTCAATTTGTATTAATGCATAGAATTCCTGTTATTCAGGCTTTTCTTAGAAAAGAGAGTTCGTAGTACTTAATTTCTTGAAAATCTTTAGAAATGATCACTAACTGGATATAATGGAGAGTTATCAGACTATTGAGAAAAAGTGGAAAGACGACAGAGGAAGCAGTCCTTTAGCTCCGTCCTGTATTGAGCAAATGGTAAGCATGTCAATAGAAGAATTGGCGATCACTAAACTACACAAAGAGATGAATGGCCAGGTTTTGCTTCAGGACATGAGAGTGGGAATTGCAACAATATCAAGGGGAACATCTAAATTAAGATTGCGTGACTAAAAAAATTATTTAGACTAGCAGCGGCAAACATGGAGAGGTCCATCCATTGTGAGCATTTAGAAGTTTTTTTTCCGAATATTCATTATGAATTTATACTATATTAATTCTAAGCGTTTTCATGTGTTTATTTTAAAGATATTGCAAAATCTATATATATAAAGAAGAATGTTTGTTTGTTTGTGGGTTTGTTTGAGGGTTTGTTTTTGTGGGTTTGTTTCTTTGTTTTTTATACAAATCTACAGTTTTATTCCGATTTTGATAAAATTTCGAATATATGACCTTCAAAGCATGCGGAAGGTCACTGTCTACATCAGATTTTGAAAAATTAATAATTATTTATAAAAAATCGATATTCATGCTTATGGCAGGGCATAGTCTATCTATATATATAAAGAAGGATGTTTGTGGGTGGGTCTGTCTGTACGTTTTTTATACAAATCTACAGTTTTATTCCGATCTTGATAAAATTTCGCATACATGACCTTCAAAGCATAAGGAAGGTCACTGTCTACCTCAGATTTCGGAAAAATAATAAATATCGATAAAAAATCGATATTAATGGTTATGGCAAGACATATTAATGAGAAATATCTCATGACCAACAATGCAAGGCAAAGTTTGTACAACAATAGGTATCAACAATGGTATCAACACGCAATTCACAAACGCTCTGCATGAACCAACAATCAATATCTCATGACTAACAATGAAAGGAAAAGTTTGTGCAAGTGTAATTATCCCGGGCAACGCCGGGTACCTCTTCTAGTAATCTATATATATAAAGAAGGATGTTTGTTTGTGGGTTTGAGGGTTGTTTGTGGGTTTGTTTGTTTTTTTAATACAAATCTACAGTTTTGTTCCGATCTTGATAAAGTGTCGCATACATGACCTTCAAAGCAAGAGGAAGTTCACTGTCTACCTCAGATATCGAAAAAATAATTTTTTATAAAAAATCGAAATTCATGGTTATGGCAGGCCATATTAATGAGAAATATCTCATGACCAGCAATGCAAGACGAAGTTTGTGCAACAATAGGTATCAAGAATGGTATCAACACGCAATTCACAAACACTCTGCACGGACCAACAATATATATCTCATGACCAACAATGAAAGGAAAAGTTTGTGCAACAATAAGTATCAACAATCGTGTTAACACGCAATTCACACTACGCTCGGACCAGCAACAGATATCTCATGACCAACAATGCAAGGCAATGTTTGTGCAATAGGCCCGTCGTGTTCGCATCAACAATGGTCTCAATGCGCAATTCACCAATAACAATGAGCACAAAATTATTCAAAGAATTATAACAATGAACATAAAATGATGCAATGACAGAACATTTGTTTCCAAGAATTATTAATGAACAGGAAACAAATATAATAGACGATATAGATAGGGCAGTCTCTTTTGATGAGGCAATGGAGGTACACGTGTCTTCCTTCAGCACCCTAAGTGTAATTATCCCGGGCAACGCCGGATCCTCTGCTAGTGAGAAATCTCATGACCAACAATTGAAGACAAAGTTTTTGCAACAATAGGTGTCAACAATGGTGTCAACACGCAATGCACCAACACTATGCAAGGATCAACAATATATGTCTCATGACCAACAATGCAAGGCAAAGTTTGTGCAATATAGAATTCAATGCATAGAATTCCTGTTATTCAGGCATTTCTTAGAAAAGAGAATTCTTAGTACTTAACAATTTCTTGAAAATCTTTAAAAATGATCAATAACTGGAGATAATGAGTTAGCAGACTATTGAGAAAGAGTGAAAGACGATAGAAGAAGCACTCCTTTAGATCCGTGCTGTATTGAGCAAATGGTAAGCAAGTATATAGAAGAATCGGCGACCGCTAGACTACACAAAGTGATGAATGGCCAATTTTTGTTTCAAGACATCGAAAGAAGAAAGGAAATTGCAACAACATCAAGTGTACATCTAAAATAAGATTACGTGAGTAAAAAATTATTTAGACTAGACAGCATGCTTAAAGAGGTTCATCCATTGTGAGCCTTTAAAAAATTTTTTTTTCGGTAAATCAAGTCCCGGTATATAGTCTAGAATGGATTTTTTCAGTGAAGAGGTAAATTCCTGTCTTACGGATTTTTCTTAGTTCTATATTGTAGTAATTGAGTTATTATTTAACCAATTGGAGGTTTAATTTAGCTTTTTGAGTTTGTTCTGTTTACTTGCAAGCATAATTATCCCAGGCAATGCCAGGTCCTCTGCTAGTATAATCATAAAACCAGTCCAAGCCACGCCCGGGGTTATCACTTGGCTTATTTGGTAGCATATTAGATCCAAACATTTCGTAAAAATACATTTTGACTATATTCTGTGGGAATGTGTATACTTTGGAAACTGAGATGTTGATGGTGCGATGATTGAAAGTTTGTTTCCAAAATTTTTGATAACGAGCAAAAAATGATGCAATGAAAATTAATAAGGGCGCGTTTATTGATGATGTAAAGGAGTCACGCGTGTCTCCTTTGAGCTCCCTATCACACGTCCAGATGACTGACAAAAATTTATGTGCCTGGAAAGGAAAGAGAAAGAACGAGTATTGGTTAGAAAAACCTTGCAACTAAAACAGAGAAAGCTATACGGGCATTTGAAACATCTGAGCAACGGGAGTTTCGAATAGAGTAAGAGCTTCTACATCAACAGCAAGAAAAACTTGAGTCCAAAATATCTGGTCCCGGCAGGGCCATACCCAGAAACTTTTTTCGGGGGGGGGGGGGCGGGGGGGGGCGGGCCCAAGTGGAGGCAGGTCCCCCATGTAACATATTTAGTTGATATGTTGGCCGATTTTGGGAGGGGCTGCACCCCCATCAGCCCCCCCCCCTCCCCCCTGGGTACGGCCCTGGGTCCCTGTATATCAATTAGAATTCCTGGTTTTCGTATTTTTTGTAGAATGGATAGTCCCTTTGCTCTGTGTTGTATTGATTGAGTTATTTTTAACCAATTGGGAGTTATAATTTAAAATTTTGAGATTGTTCTGTTTACCTGCATGTTTAATTATCCCGGGCAACGCCGGGTACCTTTGATAGTCTATCTATATATATATAAAGAAGGATGTTTGTTTTTTTTTTGTTTGTTTGTTTGTTTGTTTTTTATACAAATCTACATTTTATTTCCGATCTTGAAGAAATTTTGCATACTTGACCATCAGAGTATAAGGAAGGTCACGGTTTACTCCAGATTTCGGAAAAATAAATATTATTGTTAAAAAATCAATATTCATGGTTATGGCAAGGCATATTAATGAAAAATATCTCATAACCAACAATGCAAGGCAAAGTTTGTGCAACAATACTTATCAACAATGGTATCAACACGCAATTCACAAACACTCTGCATGGACCAACAATAATTATCTCATGACCAACAATGCAAGGCAAAGTTTGTGCAATATTGATAAGTTTCATTTGTAGCAATGCATAGAATTCCTGTTATTCAGACTTTTCTTAGAAAAGACAGTTCTTAGTACTTGTAACAATTTCTTGAAAATCTTTAAAATCGACCAGTAACTGGAGATAATGGAGACTTTGAGAAAGACTATTGAGAAAGAGGGGAAAGGCGACAGAGGAAACACTCGTTTGAGCAAATGGTAAGCAAGTAAATAGAAGAATCGGTGACCGCTAGACTGCAAAAAGTGATGAATGGCCAAGTTTTGTTTCAAGACATCGAGAGAAGAGAGGGAATTGCAACAACATCAAGTGTACATCTAAGGTAAAATTACGTGAGTAAAAAATTATTTTGACTAGCATTGGCATCCTTGGAGAGGTCCATTCATTGTCAGCGCTTGAAAAATTTTTCCTCGAATTTTCAATAAGAATTTTACTGTATTAATTCTAACCGCTTTCGTGTGTTTATTTTTAGGGAATTGCAAAATTTAATCCCAAATAAAAAAAGTCCGAGCCACGCCGGGATTATTACCTAGCTAATTTGGTAGCACATCAGATCCAAACACTTCATAAAAATAAATTATAACTATATTCTGTGGGAATGTGTATATTTTGGAAACTCAGATGCTGATATTGCGATGATTGAACGTTCGTTTCCAAGATTTAATAATAATGAGCATAAAATCATGATGCAGTGACAGAACATTAATAAGGCAGTGCCTACTGATGAGGCAAAGGCGTCACGCGTGTCTCCCTTGAGCTCCCTGTCAAACATCCAGATGACTGGCAAAAATTTATGTGTCTGGAATGGAAAGAGAAAGAACGAGTATTGGTCAGAAAAACTCTGCAACTAAAACATAAAAGGCTATACTGGCATTTGAAACATCTGAGCAATGGGAGTTTCGAATAGAGCAAGAGGGTTTAAGACCTTCTACGTCAAGGGCAAGAAAAACTTGAGTCTAAAATATCCGGTGATGCTCCACGGTAGTGAGGCAAGTCAAGAAGAGTTTAGATAAAATTTCAGTATATCACCTAGAATTTCTGTTTTTCGTATTTTTCGTAGAATTGACAGTCCCTTTGCTCTGTGTCGTATTGATTGATTTATTATTTAACCAATTGGGAGTTATAATTTTTTTTTGAGATTGTTCTGTTTACCTACAAGTGTAATTATCCTGGGCAATGCCGGGTACCTCTGCTAGTATATATTTAAATTTATAAATGCAACAATAATACTGCCTACAACAAAATGACAATGCAACACTAACAATGACTTTTTTGCCAGCTTTGACTAGCTGTAGAGGGTTTAATTCACTCATGACTTCAAGGTTATTCCCCATGATAATATCCGTTGCTTAATAAAATGTCGTATTTTTTGTAATTTTAATACTGTTTTGTAATTTTAATACTGTCTAATTGGTTCCTAAATTATCAATTGTAAATATAGAAAACAAAGTTATGGTTGCTTTTTTTTTATTTACAACAGTCTGTTCAGTGTCTCATATGACTTAAGAATCCCTCCTAAAGATAATGGGCTCAAATCTATGGTAATAAATTTGGATAAAGGTAATCCGCGTGTTGTTAACATCATCGCTTTCATTGACTGATGCAGCGAGTGATGTACTCAATGGTAGTACTATTTAACAACACGACTGATGCCTAAACAGTCATCAGCAAAACAAATATGGCTGCCATTGCAATTGATTTATATCGATTCAACGACTTAGTTCAGTGCCATAGCTTAGTAAATTGGGTGCTGGGCAAACTGTACTCCCTAATTTTATTTTGTGCCCCCTTAATGTATTCTGTACAGCTCTGGCAGCTCCCCTTATGCAAGGGTCCAGAGCCAAGGCCCAGCTAGGCCCCTCTCCTCACTACGGCTTTGAATTTTTACGAGAAGAATTTTAATCGGTAAAAGAAAAAAATAACGAAGATATTTTAACTGTGCAGTGGTTTATTATTTCGATTTAATCCTACAAATGGGCAAAAGTAATTTATTACATAGAGAGCTATCATTTATTGCCCGCAAACGGATCACCTAATCATCGAAGAATCATCGCTTCAGGTTATTGCAAATTTTACCCTCCAACCCAGAGTTCCGATGAGGCTCAACAGAGCTCACAGAGAATTTAAGAACACTTTCGATGCCATCTGTTGTCTCTTATTCCATCACTGTTGATTTTAACAGCACGTGGATAGTTAAGCCACGAAAAATGCCTCGAGGAACGTAATTAAATGAAGCTGGTATTTTACTTATATGGCACTCAAGGGGGGACTAAGAAAAAAAATTTTTATTCATTTAAATCCTCTCATTTTTCTAGCAAAAATCTATATATATAAAGAAGGATGTTTATGGGTCTGTCTGTGGGTCTGTACGTTTTTTATACAAATCTACAGTTTTATTCTGATCTTGATGAAATTTCGCATACATGACCTTCAAAGCATGAGGAAGGTCAGTGTCTACCTCAGATTTCGAAAAAATAATAATTGATAAAAAATCGATATTCATGGTTATGGCAGAGCATATTAATGAGATATATCGCATGACCAACAATGCAAGACAAAGTTTTTGCAACAATGGTATCAACACGCAATTCACAAACACTCTGCACGGACCAACAATATACATCTCATGACCAACAATGCAAATAAAAGTTTGTGCAACAATAGGTATCAACAATGGTTTCAACACGCAATTCACCAATAACAATGAGCTCAAAATGATGATGCAATGATAAAACAATCCTTTCCAAGAATTATAACAATGAACATAAAATGATAATGTAATATGGATAAGTTTCAATTTGTAACAATGCATAGAATTCCTGTTATTCAGGCTTTCCTTAGAAAAGAGAGTTCTTAGTACTTAACAATTTCTTGATAATCTTTAAAAATGATCAGTAACTGGAGATAATGGAGAGTTAGCAGACTATTGAGAAAGAGTGGAAAGACGACAGAGGAAGCACTCCTTTAGCTCCGTGATGTATTGAGCAAATGGGAAGCAAGTAAATAGAAGAATCGGCGACTGCTAGACTGCACAAAGTGATGAATGGCCAAGTTTTGCTTCAACACATCGAGAGAAGAGTGGAAATTGCAACAACACTAAGTATATATCTGAGGTAAGATTACGTGAATAAGAAATTATCTAAAATAGCAGTGGCATCCTTGGAGAGGTCCAGCCATTGTGAGCCTTTAAAAAGATTTTTTTCGAATTTTCATTAAGAATTTTTACTGTATTAATTCTAAGCATTTTCATGTGTTTATTTTTAAGATATTGCAAAATTTAATTTAATTTTTTGAGATTGTTCTGTTTACATCCAAGTGTAATTACCCCGGGCAACGCCGGGTACCTCTTCTAGTCTTCTATATATATAAAGAAGAATGTTTGTTTGTGGGTTTGTGGGTTTGTTTGTGGATTTGTTTGTTTTTTATACAAATCTACAGTTTAATTCAGATCTTCATGAAATTTTGCATACTTGACCTTCAAAGCATGAGGAAGGTCACTGTCTACCTCAGATTTCGGAAAAGTAATAAATATCGATAAAAAATCGATATTCATGGTCATGGCAAGGCATATTAATGAGAAATATCTCATAACCAACAATGCAAGGCAAAGTTTGTACAACAATAGGTATCAACAATGGTATCAGCACGCAATTCACAAACGCACTGCATGGACCAACAATATATATCTCATGACCAATAATGCATATCAAAGTTTGTGCAACAATAGGCCCATCGTGTTCGCATCAACAATGGTATCAACGTGCAATTCACCAATAACAATGCGTACAGAATGATGATGTAATGTTAAAGCAATCTTTCCAAGAATTCTAACAATGAACATAAAGTGATGATGCAATATGGATAAGTTTCAATTTGTAACAATGCATAGAATTCCTGTTATTCAGGCTTTTCTTAGAAAAGAGAGTTCTTAGTACTTAATTTCTTGAAAATCTTTAAAAATGATCAGTAAATGGAGATAATGGAGAGTTAGCAGACTATTGAGAAAGAGTGGAAAGACGACAGAGGAAGCACTCCTTTAGCACCATGATATATTGAGCAAATGAGAAGCAAGTAAATAGAAGAATCCGCGACCGCTAGACTGCACACAGTGATGAATGGCCAAGTTTTGCTTCAACACATCGAGAGTAGAGTGGAAATTGCAACAACATCAAGTGTACATCTGAGGTAAGATTACGTGAGTAAGAAATTATTTAGACTATCAGTGGCATCCTTGGAGAGGTCCAGCCATTGTGAGCCTTGAAAAAAAATTTTTCGAATTTTCATTAAGAATTTTTACTGTATTAATTCTAAGCATTTTCATGTGTTCATTTTTAAGATATTGCAAGATTTAATTTAATTTTTTGAGATTGTTCTGTTTACCAACAAGTGTAATTATCCCAGGTAGCTTGGCTAGTAGTATTATAAAAAAGACAAAATAAAAAATTTCATCGTTCTATCTAGAATAGTTTCTAAGATCAACCATTATTGTGAAATTTTGGATCTTTCGAATGTAATTGAGGAACTAAAATGTAATGAATATTTTAAAACGTTACTTTTTTATTTCTATAGTAGAATCCGTATATTACTCAATAAGATATTTATTAATTTGTTAATAATGTTTCATGGAAAAAAGAATATTTTAAAAAACATTTTTCACCGTGTTTCATTTCGTATAACAATTTTCATTAACATATTTTTTTTTTAACGATGTCTTTTAATACTGCACAAACTCATGATGTTGGTCATAAGTAACACTTTGAGAAAGATGCTTTAAAAGTTTTGAAACTGAATTCAGACAAAATACACATGTTAGAAATGTTTAATAATTTTTATTTATATTACTTGGAGTTATTTAGACCAAATAACGTAGTATTCTTTCTATTGTGTTAAAAACAATGTATAATAAATAATATGTATTGAGAATAGTGCATATTCCTGGGGGTTTTTTTGTTGTTTTTTACCAGTATATGCCATAAATGTGGCTTAATACCCTTTTGATCTGACTTATTCAATTTAAAAGAATCAATGCAAGTATCTATTGCACATTAAAATTATTTTTAATATGTCAAAGCACTTATACAGTAGTAATTGAATAATTTGAACAGTCCATGTCTTATACACATTTACAAGTTATGTATAATCGTTCATTGTTTATTACTATATGATTATGAAACTTTTGAAAAAATAAATAGTAAATTCTTCACTGCTGCTTATTTGTACAAGTCAGACAGAAAAATTTTAAAAGTACTGCTGATGAATTGTACTTAAGATTATAGACTTTTTAAAAGCTTTTAGAACACCCAAGAACCCTAATGAGATGAAAAAAATTGATGAAAGATGTCCTCAATGCAGCAATTAAAGGACAACCCTACGGTCACATACAACTTTACTTAAATCAAAAAGACTAACCTATTAATAACATCATAGCATATTTAATTTTTTTTAATTCGAATCCTAAATGTGTGAAAAACGAAAATTCCGAGCGCGATTTGAAATCGGGAGGCATCCATCTTAGGTGGAGGCATGACGAGTGCGCGGATTGCGCCCAGCAAGCTTTGCAGCGAAGCTTTAACATTCACTATAGATCTAGATTCACTCAGTACTGCGTTCACTACAATTTTCACAATGTCACAATGTCTGGACATGAAAGCAGCGATTCAGATATCAGTTTTGAGACTTACGAAGATATGGAGGCTTATTTTAACAGCTATCTATATAATGAATTGGTCAAAGATTTGGAAAACATTGTGGGTGATTTGGATGGTTTAGGCATGAAAACTTATAGTTTAGAACCTCTCCTGCGTGATCACCCGTCAGTATAATCACCCGAATCGACGGAAAATGTACAACCCGCAACAAATTGTCAAGTATAATTAATACGTATATTATTTAAATATGAACAATTTCATGATACTGTATTAATTTTTAAATTACGTGTCAGTGCACAATATTTGAAGATATGCTCACATCACAAGTGCGAACGTATGCTGTTGTGATTGTGCCGAGATCGATCAGAATATGCCCAGTGGTTCGGCGTGCATAACTGAAAATTCAGTCTTTTCAAAAATCTGCTTGTCCATTAGATTTGGGTGTACATGGGAAGAAATAAAAGTTCTTCCCCGTTGCGTTGTGACAGCCATTCGAAAAATCTTTCCTTCACAAGAACATTGTGGTTTCAAATACTGTAAAATTTTATTAAAACTAATTAAAATTCTCTGAAGCAATTGTCTTTGTTTATTTGATCATAACTAAAATTTATGGAAAACCAAACTAATTTCAGGTTATCAAATGTATTTTGTTACACTGACGTATTTTAATTTACGATCATCACTAAATATAAACTATATTTAAACTATAAGAAAATTTGCTACTGTTAGTACCATTTACTTATTTAACTAGATTACCTAATATAATTTTCATGGGATCTTAGTCAAATATTAAAAGCAATAGCCAATAACTAGCCCCCCCCCCCTCCCCTTTTCTATTTGTGAATTTTAACCAAAAACGTGGCTTCAAATCATAATCAATTAGCAGTCCCCCCTCCCCTCTCTAGTTTTGGTTGGCTTCCATTAAATGCTTCAATGAACAAAATAATTCCCCTTGACGAATTAGCAGGAGCTCTGAGTTCGTTTGAATTTCTCGAATGTAGTATTTAGAAATGAAAACGAGCTCTATGTTCTTACGTTTCTCATTATTTTCAATCGAATGTGGCCATCTGAACACTTCAAAACGTGTACTTGCATTTTGTCTGGTTGCGTTTTATCTGGATACCTCTTTAGTTACATAGCCTTATGCAAATAGATAGTGAGCTTAATTAATACCTACGTACATTAATACGACAGCATCAATAACAAAACAAATCTTTTCAAAGTGAGTGGAGCAGAGTCGACTAGTTCCATTTCTTCCTAATTCTTACTTAGGAAATTGGAGAAATGATAAATTCTTATCACTACCTTTATTCTTATAGC
Organism: Rhysida immarginata; assembly: GCA_023313115.1. Lineage (NCBI taxonomy): Eukaryota > Metazoa > Arthropoda > Chilopoda > Scolopendromorpha > Scolopendridae > Rhysida > Rhysida immarginata. The sequence goes on along the minus strand of JAHWFO010055202.1, from coordinate 16,802 downwards.
CAAATACTGAATAAGAATGAGGCATGACGAATATGCGATTTACCATTCAGGAAGATTGGTCGTAAATATCTACTCAGTGAGAAAATATCAGGAGACATTAGAGATAGAGAGAGAGCTAATTTTTAATGCTGGGGCATAGCGGTAAAATCCATGTCAACATAGTGAATTAGAGAAATAATTAGCATTAATTGTTTGAAAGCTTCCATAGTGTGATTTTTAATAAACAAACTAAAAAACGTTTCAAAATTCATTCAGTGTCATTCATGTAACGTCTCATTTTTTAAAATCATCCATTTGTGACTTCGCTTTAAAAGCTACACACATTTCATTAAATATTCATTTACATAGAGTACATTAAATGACTTAAAATGACCTAAATAATTATTATATAATAAAAGGCGTGGTTTGATAATATTTCAATAACATGTGAATCACCTTTTTTAATCCTCTGCTTCATTAGAAATTACATTGGCACCTTGCATTTATTTATTTTATTTTATTTTCATTCCAAAAGGAAATTCACATTTATGTTATTATAATCAAAGTACTATTTGGAAACTCTTTCAGTTTTTTTAATTTAAAAGAATCACGCTGTGGTAGCTTACAAACAACTGGGATTAGCATTAAAACGTTAAATCGACCCCAGCAGCTAACCTCACTTCCGGAAAAATAATGGCCGATGTGAGGGGAGTGCAAACGCGCTATTTCTCGCTTTTCAAAGCATTTTTATATAGAAATTAAGGACCAAAATTTAAAATTTCAATGAAATATTTATATCAGAAATTGATATTCTGTAAAAAAATTATAATCGAATTTTTGCGTAGAGTTTTCCTTTAATATACATTTAAGTTCCATAAACCTCCACAGATATTCTTTAATAGTCAAAAGGGGAGATGCTTATTAATAGGTTAATTAATTAAATCCAGGGGAAAGCTTGTTATCATTTCATCAATAAAATATTTTGAAATTTTAAAATATCAGAATTGGATTATGTTCATTATATTAAATCCATGTAATAATCCATTACATTAAAATGCTCTTAATAAGAACCTTGCAAAGGCATATGGAAATAATAACAATATTATATACCATATTACATATAGCAGACACATGTACCATATAAATTATTTTACCAAAATCACCAACTGTAATGTTTCCAAAACTAAATACTTCAATTATTCTAGATAATCCTCATTCTAACAGAAGAAAACTTAAGGAACTTATTTTTTTTAAAAAAAAAAGTTATTAATCCTACTTATAAGAAGGGTATATAAGTTGCATGCTCAGTTTGCTAAATAAGATATATGCATACTTTAGTAATTTCAGAAAACATCAATTTGATAGTAGAAAAATGTTTTTAAATCTTATAAATATAGTAGACTTTTAGCAAAATGAAGTACTGTAATATATTATTGAGGATACCACAATTCACTTATAACAAGTTCAAGAAAAATTATAAAATAAGGAGAAATCTTTCTTAAGGTAAAATTTAATTTTTTTAAGAAAACTTGAAACAACATATAAATATTAATTTTAAAATATCAGCATTTCATAGTATTACATAATTCAATATTTACAGGAGATCCTATCTTAAACTTTATCTGACATATGAAATACTTGATTTAGCATTCAAGTGGCATTTCCATTCTCTGAAAATTGAAAATGCCTTTTTGTCAATTAAATATGCAAAATAGTTAAAAGTACAACAGTGGCTTGGGGAAGAATGATGGATGTATTTCTCTCTTTTTCTGTCAATGACTAGTTGAGGGAGGGGGGGTTGAATATATTCTGGTAGTTAAGTATAATTTTAAAAGAAAATTAGCCTAAATTTTCATACTTAGGGTATACACATTACTTTACAGTTTCCCCCAATATTTAACCTATTGTATGAAAGTGTATTTTTGTTTTTTCAAAAGAATATATTTTCTTATTATCTAAGATGACAAACGATATAGTAGTATTGAAATAAATAATATTAAATCTTCCTGCTTTAAGCTGATAGCACTGGAACTGTTACAGTGTGTAAATTGCCATGCTCTAAGATTGTGTTCTCTCACCAAAAAAAAATTAGTTCCAACAGTAGATAGAATGTATACAAAACATTCAAATAAATGAAAGATTATTATATTTATTAAGAGTTCCGTTTATTATTTACATATTATATTTCTCTCATAATTATTATAATAAAAGTACTTTGCACTTGTGCATTGCACTCCAGATGTTTTCATTTTCATTTAGCAATGGCCGAGGTTTCATCTCCCCAGCGCTATTTTTCCAAGCATAAAAGGGTTAAGCCCTTTAATAGTTCAAGCAAGCAGATTGTTTTGAATGTTTATAGTAGTCTTTGCGTATCTCATCCATCGGAGTCTGTGAACATCATTGTAAAAAGACGGAAGAATTAACTGGCATCTCAACAACAGCAATCATCCGAGCAAAAGCTGAAATCGTTAGCAAAGGGCAGTTAAGCACTCCTGTGAAAACACGTCAACTTGCCAAAGGAGCCCACCGTATTTAACAGCGATATGAGGAATTTACCCTGTCTGCTGTACACAGAATTGTTCATGGATTTTTCATACGAAATTAAATACCAACGATTGACAAAGTATTGAAATATATAAATGAACAAAACGATATGCCAAATCGTAAAAGTTTTGCATCGTGTGTTGAAAGAGATAGGCTTCACTTTCAGTAAGAGAAAACGTGAAGCATATTTGCTCCATAATGATATGGTGATCTGGAGAAGAAATTATCTCCGATCTATAAAACAATACAGAGAAAAAAAGAACTCATGCGTGTTGTTGACTCTGTAAAACACAAATTCAATACTTATAGAATTGATAATATAGCAAAATTAGGTGGTCATAATGTAGTTCATCTTCCCCCCTATCATTGCGACTTAAATTCAATCAACATGGCTTGGAGCCAAGTAAAAGGATTTGTGGCTCGTGAAAATTGTCATTGCAAAATAGAAGAAATCAAACGCTTAACTCAGGATGTCATATCACGAGTTAGAAAAGAAAATTGGGAGAATTATGTGCAAAATGTGAAAGCTGAAGAAGAAAAGTTGTGGGAGCTCGATGGCCTGGTTGAAACGACGGTGGAGCGATTTGCATTCTCCGTTGGTGATTCGACCAATTCAGCTTCAGACTCCGATAATGAAATGAGCGGCGTTGATGAATTTTAAATTTTTTCACTGTAGGCTACGTCGGGGCCAACATATTAAGGAAAGAGACAAAACCATGGAGTTTCGTATATTTACTGCATATTTCATTAAAGGGCGCATAAGGATACACGTTTTGAGGTAAATTGTCAGACTCGTTTGGGCTTAACACTTGTAGTGCTATCAACTTAGAGGGGGATAGACTAATTATTAATTTTATTTAACTATGATAAACTTGAGAATAAAATAAAACTCAGTTCTCTCAAGTTCTCTCGAGGTGCTCCTTGGCTGCTGAATGATGAAAGCAAAGCTTTCGAAAAGCGCTTACAGACTCAGGTTGTATTTTTTCATTTTATTTTCGGTCTTTTTCTTTTTGTTCATTTCCTGTTTCGTTGTGGAAAAAGAGTTTTATTTTATTCTCAAGTTTATCATCTGCATTATCCACATAAGATTTCTAGACAATTTAGTTATTTAACTATAATTATCATTAATTTTGATATAAAGAAATAAACATAGATTACAGATTAACAGTCTCTTAATTTATCACTTAGCTATCATCACTTAGGTAGAAGCAAACGAGAGACTAATTTTGACGTTTAAGCATACGAGAAACAAAGCACCCCCTCCCTTTCATCCATTCCTGAGCCCACGTTTTGCATTAAACGTGTTTATCCGAAATCAATGACCATACATACGGATTTAGTTACGTAATGCCAATATCCTGTCCTATTTTCGTTAGAATCCATTTTCTCGCAGTCTGGTTGAAGTAGAAATTGTGCGACTGGAGAGAGCACGATGTACGATAAGCTGAGAGAAACGGCGGCTGCTGCTTCTTCTACTTATTTCCAAGAGCTTGTATCGAATTAATGAAACATGCACGATCCATAAAATCAAATAAAACTCTTATGTACGTATACTATGTACTTTTAGGTGACTACTTAATACATGTTTTCTTTAATCAGTCTTCCAAAATTTCAATTTAATTGACGCGTCGAGACGACCAATTCAGCCGGGGTTCATTTAAAGCTATACAGATCGCAGAAGTTGAGATACTGCAAACATGCACATTAACGATCAGTAATAACGATAATTTTGTATAAAATTGATAAATAAAACGATTTTGTACCTTCAAATAACGTTTAATTTTTCATTTAAAAATAAGGAAAATTTTCCTTGGAATGTTTATATTGAGTGACAAAAAACGCTTTAAGCACTGCATTTTCGCTTAGAAGAAATAAATTCTTTTCGATGCGAGTGTTGAACTTTTCACCATAGACGTAAGGTTAAAAGCTAAAAATATACAGAAAAATTTCAGAAACCTGCTAAAAAATCAAGTTTTCATCATACGGGCATGAAGAATGCACCAATCGAAAGAGAAAGTTCGAATGCAGATACGTTTTTTCTGGTGTGCTGATATCTATTAAAATATTTTTGTGAGAGCTGCTTAAATTCGTGTTCCCATGTTAAAGAATAGGGCATTTGCGCTAGGCTGTTGCAGAGGCTGACTTCTTAGATTCCTGGGTATGTTGCATTCAGGCTCAAAGAGGCCACTTTGAACATTTCTTGTAACTTGAAAAAAAATAAAAATTGGACCCATGTTAATAGGAATTTTTGTGTTTACCTTGATATCTATAATACCCCCTTAAATTGATTTACACACGATTTGAATCACCCTGTATATCATGTTGCATAATCCTGCTGTGATATCCCATCTGCCACGGATATGGGTGTACCTGATCCGCAATGATGATTAAATAACGAAATCAAAGGTTTCCCACCAATACGACAACGTATCTCCACAAAAACCTTGAATATTCATAGACGAAAACTGAAATGTGCTTCTGGATAAATGACATTGAGGTAGTTCATCGTAGGTGTTTGATTCCAACAAGGGTGCATACTGTCGTTCCTCTTCTTCATTACATATGTGGACTGGATAGACAGGGGCAGCCGAGGCGATGAATGTATTTGTGTGCGTGATTACTTGGTGGAGATGTTGCCCTTTGATGACGACTTTGTACTCCTTGGGGTATCTTGCACTAATCTTCAGCATGAACTGGATAGGTTTGCAGCTAAGTGTGAAGAGGATGGGATGAAAATCACATAGCAGTTTCTGGTACTTTCAAAATAGCCTGATCCGTGTGCTCTCCATATGAGGTGAGCCTGATGGCAGAAGAAGATCGCGAGTGCTCGAGATCTTCATAGAACTGCTTCCCCCGTGATCCTAACGGTTAAGTGGGTTTGAAAAGTAAGTATGAGATCCAATACCTGCACTGCAAATTTTTCTGTCATTGCCCCTCTGTCAAGATCGTTCTCACGAACAACAGAGTTCCTTTGAAGTGAGAGTTGTTCAACTGTTGGTCAAGTTGATCGGCTTGAGCACATAAATGGCATACATGCTCCGCAGTTTCCAACATGGTTACTCGCAATGGTATCCAATCATGGTATACTTTAACCACAGGAGTATGTGATAAGTTTCATAAATGCTCTGCTCTTGGTCCAAAAGCAAATGATCACACCCTTTTGCAGATCTAATAAATCGTGTTTTACCCTGACAAGAACAACTAATATCTGTGCAGAACACAATTTTTCACTTTTTTCACCTCTTTCACAATTTTTCACTAAAGCAAAGCCATTAGGAGATGCTCATAATAAAATGCATCGACTGTACATGCAGTGTTTCCATTCAGCATATTACATATTCCTAAAATTAAAAATTAAAATTTTATGTACTTTTTTTTAATCTTATATGTTAATCGTATTAAAAAAAAAAGCGTTTGTCCGTTTTGGTCTGGAAATAATTTTTTTTACCTACTCACGATTCCTTGCAACAATGATTTTATGTCCTGTTCTTTGCGGTTCTCGCAGTAGGAAGAAATGGCGATTATACGTATGTCCATTTCATTCCCCATTTTAGGCACATTCGTTTATTCGTACGATTTGCACAATGATGACATCGATAGTGCGCCCCGTGCAATTACCGTTTAGTGCGGTCTCTGTGTCAGTGCACGATCTGTCACCGAATGGTCAATGCGTTTTCAGCCAAACCAACAACATGGCGATGGCTCAACCGCTCCTTTTTCATCACCCCAAAAGTCTAAAGTTCAAATTTTTAAAGTCTTTTTCACTTGCGAACTTTTTTTTAATCTGTATAAACTCACTTCATCCACTTGAATGCAAAAATTCGACCATCATCGACAGTGATCGAAATCTGGAGCTTCGCCGGATTGCAGGCCGCCATTTGCAATTGTAAAACGCACGAAACGACTCTGCTTCTACCTTCGTGCGCTTAGTTCGCGCATGAAGTGCACGGAAATCTCCAACACCTCTCACGGGCCGCACGAGAGCTACTTTGAATGGCTAGTGCGCGCACATAATGCAAAAAAATCACATAGAACGAATAAACGAATGCGCCTTTTGTGTGTCCTTGGAAAGAAATGTGTGACACGGGATTACTGGAATAACCGGATTAGTGTATAAACAATTATACGCTGAAAAAAGTTATTCATTTTACTCTGTATGTCTGTCTCTCAGTTTGAAAATTGTACGATTTGTGGAAGACGGCTTAAAACTACCGGTAATTGAAATTTTGTTTATGCTTATAGAAGATCAACAAAATGGGTGTCCTTAGTATTGTTTCTATCAATGAATTTGGTAGATGCTTTACAATACAATAAAGGGAAAACGGAGTTTCCGACTAGTTTCGCCATTTATTCCTGGCTTTATCAACAAAATCAATAGACGGGAATAAATGGCGAAACTAATCGGAAACTCTGTTCTCCCTTTATTGTATTGTAAATTCTCTACCAATTTCATTTATAGAAGACCTTCCAGAATATTTCTGCGTAGCATTCACGTGACTTTTTAAAACCATTAGAATTTTTCAAATTGTAATATGTGGTAATCATTCGATCAGATATAACTAAATTCGAAAGAACAGGCACAATTCTTTTCTATTTTTGAAATACAGTGTTCGAAAAAATCGACTTTTTCGAGATTCTTGAAAAAAATCCAATGACTCGTTTTAAAAATTCTATTCGTTTTGGTCGGCAGACAGTGGTTATACCAACAAACAATATTTTGCAACATAGATTTATCTCCTGTCTTTTGCGGTTGCCATGGCAACTTCGATTCAAGGGGACGAATCTTCCTAGCAATGGAGCGAACACGGACGTACTTGGTTATAACTTTTATACACGCGTGGAGTTCATTTTCCACTTTGCCTGCACGGTGTACGTGGTATAAATAGTCGGTCAGTGGAAACCGGAATAATCAGTGCCCCTGTATTAAAAAATCAGTTCTATAGCATTCTTGATTCTTAGCATTCATCCACTGTTAAAAATTGAACCTAAAGGCTACAGACGAATTAATATTACAAATTAAGAGTGCTCTAGAAAGAATGCAGACTTTGAAAATTCAATAAATCAGCAAAATCTTCATGAAAACGTATTAATTTTACCTATGTGCACATATAATATCCCCCTAATACGTTTGAAACACAATATCAGGCATATGTCCACCTTCACTGAGTCTGCATGCATTTATACGCTTCTCAAAATTATTGATAACTCTCTCGCAGATGTTTGGACCGATGCCTCCAGTCATGGTCCTGCAATCTTACATCTTGCGATTTCCTCTTATGGGGATGCGAAGTCACTGATGTACGCTAATAAACCACGCGCAATTCTTGAACTGAAAGTGGAAATCTCACACGTGATAGAAGGCATCGGACCAGGCATCGTGAAATTAGAGAGTTATCAGTAATTTTGAGGAGCATATAGACAATGATGTGAATAAAAGAACTGGATTGCGCGCGAGCGAGGGTCGAGCGTACAAGGGTTTTCCCTGAAAATGTAGGTGAGTGATCTGAAATGTGGGAGGGAGCAGCATACAATGCGTACTCAGAATATAATGTTTATACAATGCGTAATGTTTTTCACATTATTGGCAGATAATATGAGCAGAAAATATTAATAACAGAATACTGGTTATTACTAATGCATATCTTTCATTTACTTTGTTAAAGTGGCATTATATTTATTTTAATAAATAGTTAAAAAATAAATTAAAAAATAAATTACTTTTTTATTTGAATTTACCCATCATCCATCCGCTAAGAGATTATTACTCCAATAAGTTTGTGCGTTCAATTATTAAGAATAATAAAAAATTAAATACTATTCTTGGGAAAATTATGACCTCTTTATATAAGTTTATATTTATTTTTTATTTTAATTTAGCAAACAGGTATTACTTAAAAAATTGAGTTTAATATTGTGATCAATTCCCTAAATAATCATTGATTTAGTCCATTGTTGCCACAAATAAAGAGACAGAGAGAAAAAAAATTAATTATATAATTTATTAATTTTTGGCGTATCTATATTGACCAGTGATAAAAGGACATCACTGGTTCGGACTCGAATTTCTATAGTCTGTTGCGAGTAAATTTCATCATATAATTATACAATAATCTAATAAAATTAATCTAAATTTATAATAAATTAAATTGAAGTAATGTACATATTGGCGAATGTTATAATTTTTGTCAATTGGTTTCTCATTGATACTTGGTTTTGTTTCGTATAATTTGATAAAGTTTTTGAATAACTTTTAAATCTAAAATTAATTCTAAATCTGCATGGTAATTAAATGTTTCGTTAATTGAGTAAATGTAAATCCTCTGATATATGATTAGCTGTCACATGTTCAAGATTTTGCTCTTTAAAGCGAAAAATACACTTTTCTAACAAAAGACTTTTTACAAAAATAATTAACTTTTAAATACTTTAAAATAAAAGTTGTTTATATTCAAAATAATACAAAATATATCCTCACAAATAATACATAATTCTAAAACTGAAGAACTAAGAGTCTCTTTAATGTCCTTTTTATCCGACGTTTTCGGTTATCAGATATGCGGCCTGCCTGTTTGTGTTGGATAATCGGGACTCAACTGTACTACTAAGCATGAATTATTTTCTCCACAATGTATTATCATGTTATCACAAAAGATTTACTTATAAAACTTAAGTTCTAAATTTTGTTCTAAGTTTATTTGTTCAGATAATTCCGAACCTGCAAATAAAGATAACTGCATTACAGTAATCATAAAAAATAAAATATTATATAAATAAACAATTTTCATGTCATTAAATGAAAGATAAGCATTAGAACAAGCCGTTATTTTGTTTTTGTATGACAAAATAATTTAATTTTTTACTAATATTATCTTCAAATCGGGTAGTTATTACTATCCCACATGTGCTTAAAGGGGTTTTTCTCTCACAATTCTGATCGCTCGACTACTTTTGTCGAGGAAACTCGTGTACGCTCGGCTGAATGGGAGATAGCTTCACGCGCGCAGTCCAGTTCTTTTTTTCACATCATTGCGTATAGAGTGTGAGGAGTTCATGGGAAAAACAACAAGTTCGCCATCTAGTGACATTCCTTCAAACATTTTGGTATAGTATATCCAGCCTTAGTTTGCGCGAAATATGATGGACATTGTTATGTATTGTTTAATTTTTGTTTTAACAATGTCCAACAACTGAAACGGCCATCACATTTCGCGCGCACTAAGTCTGGATAGACTATAGGAAAACTCGCTCAGAGCTGATTGAAATTAAGGTAATTTCATAATTGAAATTACATCATTGAAATTAAGATTAAAAAAACAACCTAATTTTTCCTAATTCATATAATTGTTTCTTTACGATTTTTAATCGTTTTTCATTTAATCATTTTTATTAGCTTTCAGCAACAGGTGAAATGGATTCTTATATGTGCCAATGTAAAGCTGGTTTATGTGGTTGCAAGCATGTGGCAACAGTCATAGCTTATGTCAATAAGGAACAAGATCAAGGGAAAACTAATTTTCCCAAGACTTGGAAAAATCCAAGTAAAAAAACGGGTGCAAGGTGCTTTAATTAGCACAATATTTAATTTTCCAGTAAGCGATCATTTATTTATTTTTTTTTACATTGAAGCAAAATGTTTTTCTTTTTAATGATAAATGTCATCATCACGTAGGGCAAATTACTAGTGTCAACTCCAACTCTAGAAGAAAAACAAAGGTTATTAGAAATTGTGAGCACCATCAATTGTGCTGCGCGCACCACTTTACTTTCTGACATTAAAACAGAGGATGAGAAAGTATTTAAAGGATAGCAAAAAATCATACATAGAAAAATAAAATTTCGGCTGGGAGATTTTTTCTGAGACATTCCATGCATGTTAACACAGCGCTCACCTTTGTCTCTTCAAAGCATGAATCCATTTTTCAGTTGATGCAGTTTTCCATTAGGAAAACGATAAAACTGTATTCCGTGAGGGTTTTTATAGGTATTTGAGCAACCATAAACGCAATAATTAGCATTTGATGACATGGTTTGCTTTATGCTTACTGGCTTGATGTGATAGTCTCCTATCAAAAACTTTTATAATCCGCCACCAGACGTCGGGGATTTCAATTCTTCACAGCGTATAGACGATTGACACCAGAAGGAAAGCCTGTCACGTGACCTTCGCACGCGCCGCCATTACAGCCTGTGGTAAAACGAATTGCTCCTACAGTAGTCCCATGTTATACGATGCCTCAATAGACCTTATTCAAAACTACTGGGATTGATAGTGAACGCAGACAATCACAGTGGTAAACAAAGTGGGTTCACGCGTTTCTTTGCTGTTGCTCTTGAAATTTGATAATGACGGATGTACTTTGCATTGTTGCAGGGTCATAATGCACACGTTTGGATTGCTTGTAAAGCTCGGTTGATACTAACAATCCCCTAATGCACTGGGGTTTTGCATATGGTTTATTGATCATAGTTAAGTTAAATTTATTTGCGAACTGTGGTTTATATACAAAAATAATGCCACAATGTTGCTAATAAATTATTTATTTATTTTTATTTTATTTATTTTATTTATATAAGAAAAATTTGACAAGCAACGACATCGCTGGTGTAAGTCAAAGGCATAAATAAAATACAAAAAAACTGATTAAAATATAAACAAAATAAATTAACATGCCATTTATAGCTTAACACAGTATTTACATAAAAAAAATTACACTTATAAGAACATTTTACGCAAGTAATTTTTTTTTTGTTTACATTTTTACCAATCTTTTACATCGCTGAGTAAAAATCCTAAAAGATTTAGCATTTTTAATTTAATCAGGTAGATTATTAAAATTTTTAACTGCCGAGAAAGTAAAAAGTCTCTTCCCTTTTTCAGTGTTTACCATATTCAAATGTGTATTATCAGCATGTCTGGTATTAATGGTTTAAATGTCATAGTTCCTAATCCAGCATAAGTTATTTTTAATCTGTTGATGAGTGAGCCTATGTATTAATTTTAAACTCTCAAGATTATACAAGTCAGAAAGACATAACAAATTTGTCAATTTGTATAGTCATGTGTAGTGGTGTAATAATTTAGGTGATAAACTGCCTTAATTGCTCTTGTATAACTTCTAGCCATTTTTTGGATACCACACAATGAAGCTGGACTCCAGAAAGGAAGCATATAAACTATTATCGAGTGTACTGCTGCAAAAAAAACAAAAAAAAAACTATCTGGCTATAGTATTACTCAAACCAGGAATTTTATTCAAGGTTCCCGCAATAGAGGCCACCTACAGAGTTATAATAATAAATTCCTTTAAAAATATAAAAAAAATTCTTTCTGGTATCAAAAATTACTTCGTCTTCCATTCCAAATCTTATTGATTTTAATTCACTAATGCCATGAAAACATTTTCTAATGCCATTAGAATATAGCATCATCGTTTCCTTATCGCTCTCGCAACCAGCAAGTCGCGGGTTCGAATCCCGCTTGGGCCATGGATGTTTGTGATTGTCCTTTATTATAATATGAAAACCCCGTGTTGGGCTTCGGCCTGTTGGGGGCAACCCGCGGGTTGTTTAGATTATAAAAAAATTATGATAATAGTTATCTCTCTTCTTGCTATTTATGAAGATCATTGACTCCGACAAGATGTGAGAAGGAAGTTAATGCCTATTTCTTTGATAAATTCTTTTCATGCATAAATTAAATTAAATACATTTAATAAATTACTTTGATACATAAAATTAAATTAAATGGAAACGAATGCATGGAATATGGCACAACACCTGGGCAATCTTCATAAATGAGGGATGCATTTGTAGTGCACACACTTTCTCTCCATAATTTCAGCTTTCAGTAATTGTTTGTACATCCAAATACTACACAGGACGTACCTCCAGGATTTGTTTCTTCTTTTGGCCACTCTGCATTATGTTTACCGATAAATTCTCACAATATCAGATTGAATTTCTTTATAGCCTCACAGACGCTAATGCATTTTCCACAGGAGGTAATGGCGGACGGAAGTGATCTTCTAGCGGGGATTAAGGTAAACACTCGAAAACGAAAAGGTTTATAAATGCATGCGGACTCTAGCAAGATAGACATACGCCTGACATTGATGTTTCATACATAAATGGGAGATGTTATGTTTACACACAAGTAAAATTAAACCGCTTTCATGAAGATATAGTTGATTTATTGAATTTTTAATTCGGCTCTTTTTTTGGAATACTCTTTAGATCTATCACTGAGAGGAAGGCGTATGTAATTTCTATCCTAGAGCAATGAAATTCCGATAGTAAACGTTTTAAAAAAATCTGTTGTGGGCAGCAGAATATCTTCTTGCACGAAACTTTATTGAATGCTTTTATTTTGGGAAAAAATTCACATTCTTATTCTTGACACATGAATTTCTGTCTCTTTGTTGTCTAAAAACTGCAAATGTTGAAACAAATTTTGACAGCCTTTTGGGAACTTCAAATGAAGTTCTTCAAATTTTGTTCTCCAAATAGAGTATTTTAAACTCTGACGTCAACCAGTCAAATTCTGACGTCACAAAGTGCTCCACGCAAACAAAACTCCATACACATGAAAGGAAATCAGTTGGGGAGACGACCGAAACACATGTTTGGCCCACTGATTGCACCAAAATGTGAGGCGCACAACAACACTAAATACAAACTTTCAACATTCTACGCCTAACAGTTTTTGAGAAATACGAGACACACACACATACACACACACACACACACGTTCGTACAGACGTCACGACAAAACATGTCAAAAAGGAATCAGGGATGTTTAAAATGTATATTTCCGTTTTCCGTTGAAAGCTGAAAACCGAAATATTTTGCGATTACAATATACTTCCTTTACTTCGTACAAGGAAGCAATTAATGCATTCATTAGTATTCAAGAGGAGCTATTTTATTTCCATGAAAAAGAAGTTCAGAATTGTACGGTCTCCCTTTTTACTATCTTTCTCAAAAACGGTTAGGCGTAGATGTTGAAATTTTATATTTAGGACTGTTGTAACATGTAGTTTGTGCACCTCGTATTTTGATTGCAATCGGCTGGGCCAAACATGTGTTCTGGTCGTTTCCCCAAGTGATTTCCTTTCATGTCTATGGAGTTTTGATTTCGAGGAGCAGTTTGTGACGTCAGAGTTTGACTATTTGACGTCACAGTTTAAAGTACTTTTATTTGAAGAACTAAATTTGAAGTACTTCTTTTAAAGTACCAAAATGGCTGTCAAAATTTGTTTCAACATATGGAGTTTTTAGTCAACAAAGAAAGAGATGGAAATTCGTGTGTCAAGAATGATAATGAGAATTTTTTTACAAAAAAAGTATTCAATAAAATTTCGTACAAGGGAGTATTGTGATGCCCGCAACAGACTTTTTTTAAGACATGATTTTTAGCCTTTAAATTTGAGTAATTTCTCCATAATTTGAGTAAAATATTGTCACCATTGTTAACAAAATGTTCTATTCAAATATCAACACACGGCTATAATCTGTGATGTTACTTACTGCAACTGGTTTTTTGTGTAGTCTTGCGTCAAGGGGACAGAATGGAACGGGCTCTTTGGGCTGCAAGTGGTGCGCTTGTCCTCGTGCCAAAGCCTCGTGAGTAATCGAATCCTGAGTCCTTCTGGTAGGCTTGCCCAGAAGACCCTTAGCTAATAGCTAATAACCACATTGTCGAGATCATATTTGAAAAGAAACAGAATAAACAGTTTTAAGTTTAAAAATTGAAAGCTGTCTAGGATAAATACTATAGTCTATGTATGAGGCGTATTCAATAAGGTTCAGGCTTGTACAGAAAATTGATGTTCAGGATCTTAGCGAATTTTATGGAGGACACACCTAAATATAGGGCGAGTTTTAATTAACTTACAACATTTCAATTGAAAAAACTTATATCTTTCTGTTAATTCTATCTTTGGGATCATTATGAAAGATTTGATTTACAAGAAGAAGCCGACAAACCTTATTAGCCTCAATAGGTCCATAATGCGTTAGCTCTGACGCATTTGCAAGCATTAAAAAAGAAACTCTTGAATGTGTAACTGAAAACTTTGTGACATTATTGTGACGCTATTGTATCACCTCTGAAGGTTATCACTTTGTAAACCTTGTCCATTAAATTCCTTTTCCGTATTCTTTTAAAAAGTGCTTGTAATGCTATCTGCAACGACTCAAGAGTTATTTGAGTTAAATGTTATGGGTTAATTAAAAATCACCCTGTATATGGTGAGATGTTGTATACAGGCATATGCCGTTAAAGGATGCAGGTGTCGCGCCTGGGGGTGTGATGAGAAATTACGCAAGGGACACACAGTCCAATATCGCTGCAGAGATTTATGTGAGTGTCTGAATTGTTCACATCATTATCACGGAAACATTACCGTACCGCAAAATATGTGTGAAACATAATAGTACCATCATTTGAAACCAGCAGAGGAAGCCTTCCGCATGCCATGTCATTGGACTTTTTGCCGCGCTATCATGATGAGAATTTCTTGTCAAGAATTGTCACGGGAGCCGAGAGCAGTTCCCACTATTATGAACCTGAATCCAAGCATCAAAGTCTGAAATGGAAACAACCATGATCATCACCAACAAAAAATCGAAGTCAGCCCGCGGTAGTGGACGCAGATGTCATACGGACAAGGAAGTGCAAGAGGCAGTTCGGAATTGATTCAAAAGTCAACCCAGTACCTTCTATGAGAAGGGTGCTTCGCACCTGGTATCACCATGGGATAATTGCTTTAACCGCCACGATCAATATTTTTGAAATAAATTCATTTGTTTAGTCCCCATTGCATTCGGCCTGTTACTTATGGAATACACCTCGTGTATCGCACATTAATGCATAAAAAAGGCGAAATCAGATACTTTGACAGGAATTTCCTTTCATTGACAGTTAGGCCAAAGATTTATTTTATAATACTAATTAATGATTCCGACATTACTGACGACGCCAATACTTTTAGGTAAAATTTATTGCCATCGATTTTTCGATATCTGCATTATTCCATGCGCTTTCTCCATAAAATGCAATTAAAAATCTCTCATACTTTAGTGGCTGCTACACATTTAGTAATTCGAGCTTAAAGGTGGGTCCCATAGCTCGCTTGGAGCGTGAAGCTTGAAGCTTTGAGCGTTTTGCTTGTGATTTTTCAAGCTCAAGCTATCCTAAACACCAAGCTGATATGCGCTAGTTGCATGAAGCGCTTGGATTTTCAAGCTGATTTTCGCTTCAAGCGGATATATAGGTCAGTTTAATTTTAAAGCTACAAGCAGCTTGGAAATGACTGAGACAACATAAGAATACTCTCGCCTACGTATCAATAAACTAAACACCATGTTTATTCTTTCTCGATAAGAGCCTCTGGCTCCAATCCGCGCATGCGTAATGTTAGATCGTGATTGCAGATCGCGCCTACCCTCTGCCGATAATCGAGTACTACTCGTGTCGATGCTTATCAAATCGAGCTTCTCAATCGCAGTAGTAGTCGTAGTGGCCAGTAGAAGCAGCCGGTCGGAGCTATGGGAACCAGCCTTTATATTAGGGGGTGCAAGACCTACTTGGGGAGGGGGGGTGCAAGTCAAATACATATATACATGTATGAGAAAATTATGTGGAAAAGTTTACCAAATAATAGCTCCATCTTTGCTGGATAAAGCCAATACCAATATTCCAAATATACATGTTTATTAGATTTAAGGGGGTTAAATGCCCCTCTGGGGGGCGGGGCGGGGGGGGGGGGCTGGGCCCCCCAAAATTTTTCAAGACTCCCACATTAAACTTGCACTTAGAGCCTGAGCTGCATGAACCAACGAGCGTGAAGAAAAAGACCTCGACATCACAAAATCGACATCAAAAGACTGCTGTTGATTGAATAGACTGCTTTTTATATACTGGGTGGTGCAAAAAAGTTGTTAGAAAGTTTTTGTCTACTACGACATAAAATGAGGTTATAGACTCTTGTTATCATATTTATGCTATGACAGACATCCAAAATTTAATGCAGAAGGTTTGTAAAGTGATTTTAATATGCTGCAATTAGTGTGTTTAGCCGAAGCCAACACGATCTAAACGCGTGTGTTTAGATCGTATCGGCTTCGGTAGAGCCTTGAACTGAATTCGGTGAGCAGAAGGTTCCTAGTTCGATCCCAGGATGTGGAATTTTCTTTCCTATTTTTCATCAATAATTTAAACATCTGAGGTATGGCGTGTATAAAAATCCTCATAGAACATCCAATTATTATTCTTTAAC
>JAHWFO010055200.1:0-46617 GCA_023313115.1 Rhysida immarginata | reverse complement strand
GAAAACAAACCTCCACACTTTGTGTCCTTCCTTTACATTGTTTTCCAAATTTGGAAGGCATTAAGCGCAATTTATAGTTGTGTTTTATTTCACCCTCCTTCCCAACTGAACTTAATTAAGGCAACTACCACCACTACGAATCATTCCAGCATGCCCAAGGAGGCAATACAGGATCGTAACCAAGATATTTTTTTTGCAGGGGATGGTCCCCCAAGCAGCAAAATTAATTGTAATGGTTTACATTGTGGTCAATATTGCTGTATGACAAGAAATGAAATAAAGATCCAGGAATAGCAATAACACGAGTTCAACGCGTTTCAAGTAACTTATCAGGAACTATGAACAACTACAGAGTGGTTGAAACAATCTCTGAAATCACTCCCGAAATGCTAGCTCGAACATGGGAGGAAATCGAGCTTCACTTTGACGTCCTTCACACCTTAAACAGGGGGCAAATTGAAATTTATTAGGGCATGCTAAGAAAATTTTTGAGCTTTTCTTTGTGAATAAAAAAAAATCACATTGAAATCTGTAATAATTTTTGAGTACCGTATATGCTCGTCTATAAGCAGATTTTTCCCCCCCCAAAAATGACCCCTAAAACCACATTCGGCCTATGCACGGGTCAGAGTTGATGAAAACTCTTATAAGTGGAGTTTACAAAAAACTAAGTAATAATTTTATTTATTAATCCGTTTAGATTTCATTTATTAACCCTTTCACTGCATAAATAAATTTCTGATAAGATAAAAGTATTCTCTCTCTTTGCAGCATAATGAGAATCTCTAAAAGGCTGTGGCAGCCATATTGGAAAAAATATAAGAGGGGGAGGGGCTTCAAACGAAACCAGCGCATTTTTACATGTTCTCTCATTGCAATACATACCATAAATACATTAATCTAAACAGTTATTCAAAATGGAACATCGAAGATTCAAGAAGATTAGGCCTAAAGAAGATGGAAAAATTCGATTTCTAAACTTTTTGAACATCAATACATGAGCTCCCATCGATACTATCGTCAAGTACTAGCAAATGAAATTTAATATACCTTAACAGCACATTGTACAAGTATAAACAATATACAGTGCAGTATTTCACGTCTTTTTCCTCAATTTCCCATCCACTTTTCCATTGTTAAAAGCAAATGCTCTGGGGTGCGGTGATAATAATAATACACATGTATAACTAAAATAAAAATACGTTAGGCTTACTGAAAGATGATCGAAACAAAATTGAAATCATGATCGAAAAATAGTTTATAAAATACTTCAAATAATTTTTTGTATCTGTTACGCATTGTAATTTTAAAAATTATATAGGGTGATTCAAATCTCGTGTAAAACAATTTAAGGGGATATTATAGATGTCAAGGTAAACATGGGTTCGAATTTGAACTCTGAGATAGGCCTATGAACAGAAATAAAAATGCCGCCATCAAGATCAACAAGTTAATAACTCAGGTTCTGTAAAGCCTATATTAATGAAATTTGGAGGAATAACAGGGTACATAAGACTGTATATACCGTTAAAATTTGATTGAATTCAAACAAGAAGTTTCAGAGTTAATCATTCAACATCATAACACATTTGCTTTTGAATACTACCCAGCACTTATTACAATTTTGATTGCGTAACTCAGAAACTTCTCTTTGGAATTCAATCAAATTTTAACCGTATACGTACCCTGTTATTCCTCCATTAATCTAGGCTTTACAGAACCCGAGTTATTATTTGGAGCACGGTCATTTGCCCCGCGGAATTTTGCCCCAAACTGACGCATGCTTTTTGAACATCGATAGCCTACTATCACCAAGTGCATAAAATTTAATATATCTTACAGCACATTGTACAAATACATACAATATATGTCAAACAATACATACAAATACATTAATTAGTGCATCATGTCGCATCTTTTTCCTCAATTTTTCATTGTAAAAAGCAAATGCAAAGTCAGATCCCGAAAACAAGATGGAGACGATCATGTTAAACTGTCACTGTGTTCATGCCAAGTGCGTCTTGAAAATCATCCAAGAGTGTTTTAATAAAGAAAGTTTATATCGTTACAATTAAAATCTATTATTACATGCTGTAAATAAATACAGTTTCATTTCGAAAAATAAAAATAATTCGCTAGGGGCAAAAATTGCGCTCCAAAAATTCTATGTTCCTCCCTATCCATGTTTCGTTTTTATCATAAATGAAATTAAATTATCGTTAAAATTCAGACCTGCCTCATAAATAATTATTGACTTTATTTTATAATACAAAACCCTAAAATTTTGTGGCTGTTCGTGTGCATTTTTTCCCCTTTTTTGCCTCTGCTTATGCTAGGGTCAAGGAGTTTTTCCACTTTTTGGGGGCAAACACCAGGGGTCGGCTTATAGACGAGTATATAAGGTAATAAACATGCATAATATGGGAGATAATTTAGAAACACCCTGTACATCAGAGTACTTTAATTATATAGTATATACAATGTACAGTTCATTATACAGTACATTAATTTACTCTTCATTTGAATTTTCCATCACCAAAAGCTAATATGAAAGTAACCTCTCAGGTAACTACTTGAGTTAAACAGCAGTGTTCTCCCCAGAAAATTTTATCAGGTGGGCGGTAAGCTAAAATAACCGGGCGGACAAAAATTAAAAATAAAAACAAATAAAATATTATGCAGTGTTGTGCAGTTTTTCGTGTATTCTTCAGCCAGGCGGACGCCAAAATCAGCCGGGCGGCGCGCCCGTTAAAAAGGGCCTGGGGAGAACCCTGAACAGGCTTGGGTTTTATATGCGAAAATATGGTAAAGAGAAGTTTCCTGAAAACGGGGATTGTGGCTAGTAAAGTTCTAGATTATGCATACTTAAAATTTTAAAAATAAAGAGGGTTTTCTGTATATTTTTACATATTTTATTCATGACGAGTCAAAAGTGGAAATCGTGTTATACAAGAGGATAGCATTTTTACTGCTTTTTGGGCTCTAAAATTGGGAACCGCATTATTATACAAGAACAGTATTATAACAGAATGAATACAGTAAATTAATGTTCTCTATATTATAAAATTAATATTTATTTTAAGCTATTAACTCTTGGATGAGGTTTAAACATGCAAAAGCATCAAACTTTCGATGGAACAGAAATTCTAGATTAGAAGCATCAAGCTGACTATTATATTTGAGCTTACTAATAAGAAAATTGTTCAGAGGGGGAAGCAAAATAAATAGAATTTAATGGGTGGTACTTTAAAAGAACCCCAAAACTTAAGAGTAAACGTGGTTCGTTAAAAGACTTTTATTTTGGTTTAAAAATTGCGATATTTATTTATAAAATATAAAAATTCTGTACAAAAGAATGTTCTATACAATATGATTTAATTGAGGAATAGGCATTGCGATCTGAATTACAAAAGAAAATATTTCTTGGAATAAAATAAAGAAATACTTAAATGTACATTAAATACAGCAAAACACTGTAACGAGAAATATTAATTGCTACATTGAGCGAATTGAGATTAAATATAAAAAGAATTGAGACAGACCAATTCCTTATAAAGAATAAGGAAAAGAAATTTCAAAATTCCCATTTAATGTCTAAAGAAAGACTGCGAAATAATAATTGATTATTAATGGGGAATAAGATTGAAAATGTGCAGCATGGCGTCCCTTATGCACGTTATTGTTGAAATAGCATTAAAAGAAATTTCATTATTACCTTATGGGTAAACCCGCAAAACAATGCTGCTCGGTAAAGAATCATGGCTGCCGCGAGAAAGTGAGAAATTCAATAAAAAACTAAACATCGAACGGCAGGGTAGGAGTAATTTGCAGAGCATTGGAATGAAAATGATAAATGGAAGTTGAACGCCATGCTGCAGGCTTGGAAGGACGTGGAGGACCAGAAGGAGGGACGACTGGTCAAGCCAGTAGCTGAAAGTGGTCTGTCTGAAATAAAAAAAAAAAACAGTAACCACGGAGAGAACATCAACAATAGTGGGACACACATCCTCGTGATCACGAAAATTATTCGCGAGGGACAACTAGCTGCAGACACTGATAATCACGTGGAGATTTTTTAATTAACATTACTTACTTACTTACTTTTCAAACCCGCTTATCCGTTAGGGTCGCGGGGGCAGCAGCCCTATGGAGGATCTCCAGCGATCGCGATCTTCCGCCATCAGGCGCATGTCCTCCCTGGTAATATCCAAGCGACTCGAACCCAGATTCTCCAGGTAGTCTAGCCACCTGGTTCTAGGCCGACCCCTTGGTCTCTTACCCACCGGCTTGGAAAATAACAACTGCCTAGGAAGACTAGTTTGCGGCATCCGAATCACGTGGCCATACCAGCGCAACTGAGACCTCTCAATGCGGAGAAGTAGCGGCTCAACACCTAAAGATTCCCTTATTGTATTGCTGTACACTCTATCTAGTAGGGTAACACCTGCAACACCTCTCAGAAATCTCATTTCAGCCGCTTGTACCCGCGATCGCACTCTTTCGGTCATTACCCAAGCCTCATGACCATAGGTGAGAATGGGGACAAAGATGGATTTGAAGACGGAGAGCTTAGCTTTGTTACTCAGCTCGCGTTTCGTTACCACGGATCGCCACAGTTCACGTCTGACACAGCTTGCTGCACCGATCCGAGCATCCAATTCTTTCTCCTGCCGTCCATCACTCGTGAATGCAATCCCGAGATACTTGAATTTCTCCACCTGTCTCAATGAGGCTCCACTAACATGGAGAGCGCACTGAGCAGGCTGTCTTGAAAGGACCAGAACCTCGGTTTTAGCCACACTGATCTTCATCCCAGCTTCTTCACATTTGGCTGCAAGCCTGTCTAGTGCATGCTGAAGGTTCGTGCGAGAAGACCCAAGGAGGACAAGGTCGTCAGCAAAGAGCAACCTCTCCACCAGGCAGTCGCCCACACAAACACGCTCATCGCCTCGGCTGCCCCTGTCTATCCAGTCCATAAAGATAATGAACAAGATGGGCGACAGTACGCACCCTTGGCGGAGTCCAACACCCACGGTGAACGGTCTTGACTTAATGCCATTTATCCGGACACACATCTCAGAGCTTTCGTACAGAGACATGATAGCAACCAGTAATTGCCCATCCACTCCATACTCTTGCAACACTTGCCAGAGCTTCTCCCGAGGAACCCTGTCATATGCTTTTTCGAGGTCCACAAAGCAAGCGTAGACCTCTTTTGCATACTCCCAGGATTTCTCAAAGATTTGCCTTAGAGCAAAGATGTGATCCGTCGTGCTTCGGCCAGGTCGGAAACCACACTGCTCCCCTGACAGTTTGGAGTCGACTATTTCCCGACTTCTCTTCTCCAGACACTTAGCGTACACTTTCCCAGGAATGCTGAGCAAAGAGATGCCTCGATAGTTGTTGCAATCTCTCTGGTCTCCCTTTTTGAAGATAGGGATCACAATTCCTGTCTGCCATTGCTTAGGGGCCTGTCCAGATATCCAAGCAACCTGACACACTCGAGTCAGCCACAGGATACCATCCTGATTTAAGGCCTTTAACATCTCGGACCGGATTTCATCATCACCTGCAGCTTTGCCAGTCTTCAGGGACTTAATTGCCCATCTGACTTCTGTTTCAGTGATACTACCGTGACTATTCTCCGCTCCAAGGTGCATCTCGTATGTCTCAGTTGTTGTCGTCACCGGATTAAGAAGAGATGCAAAGTATTCCTTCCACCTATGCAATACGCTCTCCTCCGTTTTCAGAAGCCTCCCATCTGAACTCTTAATAGTTTGTGATGAAAGAGACTTCTTTCCACGGAGGCGGCGCACGGTCTGCCAGAACACCTTGTTTGCCGAACCATAGTCTGCCTCCAATTTCTCCCCGAACTTCTCCCAGGTCTTGGCTTTAGCTGTTGATACTGTCTTTGCTGCTGCTTTTCGCGCCTCAGTGTACCGCACTCGGCTCGAAGTTGACTTATTTGCAAGCCATAGCAAATAGGCTTCCTTCTTTGCCTTGACAGCTTCTTGGACTACACCGTTCCACCACGCAGTCCTTTTCTCACCGCCCTGCGCCACACTCAGCCGCTTACGACCACAGCACAATGCAGCCGAAGTAATCACAGCAGTTTTAAACAACTGCCACTCCTCTTCAACAGTACCACGATCACTGGGAAGTTCTTTGAAACTTGAAGATATGTTATCTGCAAAGGTCTTCCTCACAGCTCTATCCTCCAGTGCCTCCCATTTGATGCGCCAAGTTTGTCTGATTATTATTTATTTTTGTCTGTGGATTGTTGTGTTGTGTCGTTGTCTTTTGTTGTGTTTGTTGAGCGCTATGGTGGAGGCTGGTATTGTTGCGTTGTAGTAATTTCTCTGAAGCTGAGATCAGCTTCCAACAGAGCATTGTTTATATGAATTTCTTGGAAGATGTTGTGTATCATTTAAATATTTTGTGTTGCTTTGTTACATTTTTTGAATTTTGTTTTTTCTCTTGGCAAAAATTCCTGGAAGATGAGGTTGCGCTTGTTGTATGCCGCTTGTTTTTCAGACGCAATGCAGAAGGGAATTTTAGTCACAAGTTATTATAGAGGGGTGGCACATGACGTCAGAGTGATAGCTGCCCCCACTATCCATGAAATCAAAAGCATTTGGAGTGGCAAAATGAGTGGCGGTTGTATACTTTTGAGCAAGCTTGGCGTGTCTCTCTCTATTAAAATAACAAGGAATCGGTGAATTTTTTTCTTCTCAAATTAATAAATCATATTCATGGTCTCAGGGTGTTCTATTGCTATAGTGAAGTGAATTTGATAGGGTTTACTTTAAACAATACTTAAATTTATTGACTTTTAGCTAATCATTTCGAAGATTTTGCTGCATCAACAAAGCGTAAAATAAATAGCTTTAATTAAAAAAACGTAAAATAAATAACACTAAGTACAATAAACAGTACAAATAACTACAATTACAAATGAAATATGATAAAAAATTTAAATCGCACCTAAAATTAAAAAAAATAGTTTAAAACCAACATTAATAATCAACTATTTCTCTTCTCATTTAAAATAAACATATAAATTATGGTTAAAATATCTGCAACCTTTTAACATACATGTATATGATTTACAATTAAAAATAGAATTTCGTAAATGATCATGTAATTCATTTCACACTCAAAAGGTATTATATGGGAAAAGAGTTTTTAAATTTTATAGTGATTTATGAAATATAAATAGATTTCTTGTAGGTGCTTTACAATTTGAACCCGTTTGAAAATATTGTAAAATATAATTTAATGGGTGATTTGTAAATCGCAATATAATAACTATCTCACGCAATCTGTAATATCTAACAAGGTTAGAAAAATTCAACTTGCCATGATGTTCAAAAAATGAGTGACCGGCTGATATTTAATTAAGATGAAATGCCGTTCGGAACATGCGAAAGCTTCGAAACGCTTAAGCTAAAAGTCAATAAATGGTTTCAAACTACATTTATTTCATTTAAATTAATAAATAGTTAAAAGCTGCGTGGCACGAGAAGGGTTCAGGGATGTAGTTTTATTCGTTTCCAAGCACAGACGAAAAACGAAGGGAAAAATGGATCAGAGCTCTCGGGCGAATAGGGTGGAAGCCGAACAAATATTGAATCCTCCTCAAACAGGATCCGAGATTCATTATTTTCTAACTTTAGCTGTTTGTCATGTTTTAAATTCTCATTTAAAGTCTCGTAATAATCATTCATGATAATTCAGGCTGTTTTAAAGCGTAAACAAGCCATGACAACACCAAATCCTAATGTATCGCATATGTATTGCGAACTTGTTTTGCCACTCGCTGGGACACGTGACACCACCGTGACGTCACTTGATGACGTTGGTGCCGTCCCTCTATAACGATAAAGACTTGTTTAGTGATTAAGCATTAATGTATGTTATGTACTAAAGTTTAGTAACGATTTGAGTAAAATAGTTAATTTTTCCGATCCTGGTTCCGAACTCGAGGCGTCGTGCGTCGTAGGATTGATATTCTGGAGCCGACGGTACAACGTGAACAGATGAAGTGTATTGCTGTAAGCCCAGTAAACAGTTGTTAAATGTGGGAACTTGGGAATAAGTTCCGAAGAAACTGGTGAGTGTGGTTTTTGTTTCCTTTCCCTGCCTGCATGAAGTCAAGAATGGATTAAACTGAGTTTCGTCGGGCGTTGTGAATCGCTGAACTGCATTCATCTCCCCCCCCCCCTTCTTCTTTCTCCTGCACATGAATTGGGTTGCCCGCATGTAACTTTAGTGAAGCGTCAAACTGTAATTACGAACTGTGTAGTGCACCCCTCTCGATAAGCGCTTCAAAAACTGTTGCTCCTGTTTTATGATAAGAGATGATCTTTTAGTCTATATGTATAATTATAGTCATTAAGACGCTCAATCAGAATGTTTTCATGCTCGGCTCCTGTTCTGAGTCGAAGCGAGAGTAACGTGATAAGAGCGCTAATATGTTGGCACCCTTGAGCTGTTGTAACATAGCGTGCTTATAAGTGAGCGTACTCACAACAGTTATAAAGTAATTCCGTTGATTGTGTTGTGGTCTTTGCTCGAGGTGCCTGGTCCTACCATGAAGGGGTTCCCGTGTTTCTCCGCTTAAATATGGTTAGTAAAAGAGGCACTGGACGCGTGTAGCGTTCACCAAGGAATATTTGCTGCGGAGGAACTCGGGCGCACTCGAGGACGCAGCACAAAAGTGCCATATTGTCCATGGCTCGTACACATGTGGGGCTCTTGCACTAGTCCAGGCAGTGTCCCCCATTATGGTTAAGTAAATTTAAGTGAGTCGTTTAAACGAGGGGCCCCCTCAACGTTTCTTGATTAGTAACTGAATTTGTTCTTTTGATGTGTATGTCTTGAGCACTTGATCTAGTTTGTAAATAAATGAGTTGTATTTTTCCAAGTTTCATGTCGGCGTCACACACATTTTGGGTCTTGAACACTTCACTCATCTGCTCCCAACACATACCACATAGGTGGTTGGTGATAGTCCTCCAAACAGGGAGTAGGTGCACATCTCACTGGCGCCCGAACAGGGACCCAAAATATGGACTTCCCGGATTATAGGGTGTGACACTGCACTGAGCTGATTACAAGTGGTTGAGGCACTGTGAGTGTTATATTCGTACTGTGTGGTCTTTTGAACGCGTGCTAGGACAAATAAGAGTGTGGAGTGAAAATGCCAGGGAATGAAGGGGATATGGCGCCTGTGACGGCTCCAGAGTTGGTCGGATTTATAGGGGCCGTACCCGCATTTGTAGGAGAGGATGGTGGAATCACCATCACAGCGTTCTTAGCTAGCATCGAAAGTATAGGGGCCATTGCAAAATGGACGCCCGATGTTAAAATAACTTACCAACAAAGCCAAACTAAAGGGGCTGCGGCCACGCGCCGCTGAGCACGAATTGTTCGATATCGATGATTACGCTCAGTTGCGTGTGCGCTTAGAGCACGTGTTTGGAAGAATTAAGGTGGCCAGGGATTATTCAAAGGAACTCCACGATACGACCCAAGGGGCGCATGAGCCAGTAGCCACATTTGCAGGCCGTCTTGAGTTGGTAACGGAGAGATACATCAGCGCTAATCCGGAGGCAGCCCGTACTCGCGAGGCTGTTTTGCTTAAATAGTTTAGCAGTAGCTGCCTGCTTGCACACAGGAGAGCGCTGATGATCACTGATCCAAAGACCTACAAGGAGGCGGTTGTGCTGGCCATGCGCTCCGAGGACTTGGAGAAACATTATAAAAGTACCACCAATGTGGCGGAAACGGGGGATGCATCTGTGGGCGCGAAAACCAACCATGGTACGAGACGGCCAAATATGAAAGGAGCAAAGTCGGCCTGTTGGGAGGAGAGATGCCCAAAGCACAAGGAAGCAGCTGCGGTTGCACTGAGTCGATTAAAGAATTAGAAAGTTTGGTGAAAGAGTTAGCTAAGACGAAAGAACAACTGAAAATGGGAAAGGAGAAAGTGCAAACGGCTGTGCCCGCTCCGAGTGAGACAAGGGCTTTGGTGCCTCGCAATATGGGGACTAGTGCAGTGGGTGCTATCACTGCGGGCAATTAGGTCATAACGCAAGGAATTGCCTGCCCACCCCCAGCTATGAAGCGTGAATTCAAGTGGTTATCCTGAGGGACCGGTGGTAGCCTAAAGTGGTGAGGGTGGTATATGCATCACCACCGCTTTTCTACAGGGCCAACCTACTACTATGTTTATCGATACCAGTTCCCAGGTGTCGCTGATTGATGGAGAGACATACCGACATCTTGCAGGAGCACCCTTACAGCCATCTGAGATGGTGATCCGTGGAATTAATGGTAGCTGCTTGAATTTGAGACAGAGTGGTATGTTAGACGTTAACCTCCAGGGCAGTCATATGGGCATGCATACGTTTTTTATTCATTCATTCACTGATCGCCTATATGACGGCATTCTAGGAATGGATATATTAAAAGGAAGACCTTTCAGTGAGCCTCTGCTCAAGTGATAGGTAACGCACACGTCCTTCCAGTCGAGTTGGTGACGGGAAATGATCACATTAACGGCGGAAGCGCATGCCGAAGGCTATTGTTTTATGGAGGGAGGTGGTCCTAGAGGTAATGTAGTGGGGTGTGTCAAACCAGATGCTGGTTGGGTAATGGTAAGAGTGCCCGGGAGAGGCGTGTGGCATAATACTGGCTCTGGATACGTCGTGCGCATTGGATAGGGCCGTTTTTTGTACGAGCCGAAGACGGAGCGGGATGGGTGCAGGTAATGGGCGTCCGTTATGGTGATATAAAGTGGGTGCACGTGGGACAGGTTTGGTCACGTTGGCAGCGGGAATGAAGCCAGGTCAGTAGTGAGACACACAGCGGTGTCAACTTATGCAGACAACCGGTCGTCGCCGGTGACTTTTCGACAACAGAGAATGGGCTGCATCCCGAAGTTGTGGGTTGTAACCAGCTGGGAATGGGAACGGGTAATGGTTTGGTGGGATCTCCGACAGGTTGGTGCACCCAAAGGGGAAACCCGTCAATGGTGGAGGCCGCACCAGAGAGAATACGGAGCAATGCGCTGTATGTGGGTGGTGGTATCCCAAGTTGTAGTCACGGGATTGTGTTCGATGGCCTGGTTCGTCAAGTGACAGGAGCAGTGATGGGAGGTGTATATGAGAGGAGACCCGTGGGTCCGTATGGGAATGGTACTGGTCCGGTTTTGAATGCTGCGACGAGTCCAGAATCACAATTGACAAACGTAGCTGCGGAATCTAGTTATGAGGGCGACATAGCTATGACCGAGGGGGCAGGGGTCTGGGTCACCCACCTTCGGCGTACGTATCACAATCTAATTGTGGTTCAGGAGCCGTCCCAGTGGTCGAACAGTGTGTGGAAGCCCAGGCGACCACCATGAAGGATAGGGTCGCACATAGTGCAGGGGAGGAGCCAGATAATCATGTAGTAAACTCGTGTGAGGAGTTGGTACAGGAAGGGACAGGTAGGAGCGTTGTAGTAGGTCCAACCCCGGAAGTATTGGCAGGTGAGGCCAAGGAGGAACCTGGAACAGAGGAATTCGTATGGCGTGAAGGAATATGGGTATTCCATAAGATTAGATGGCAACTTATGACTGTGTCAGGGAGGAATGCAGCAAAAGGGAAGGATGGGAAGGATACCAAGAAGGTAATGATGTCACAACCAGTCGAGGTGAAGATGAAGACGAAGACGAAGAAGCCCCGAAGCAAGTCTAAGAAAGGGGGGGCCGGCACATAAAAACGACAGGAGTAACTAGGGGAGAACAAGCTCGAGGGTGCGCGAGTAAAGTCGTAGCTGTGGTATCCACGGCCAAAGAATCACTCCTGCATGCACAGGACCTGGATGATGGGTCATTATTGGCACTCAGGGAAGTAAGGGAGGAAGAAGGCATAGACGAGGAGTATTGTGAGCCGATGATTGTGGGGCGAAGTGGATTGGGGTTTTGCGAGCTTGAATAGTAGATGTTGTGGAAGAGTTATTTATTGTCCTGTTCATTTATTTGTGTATGTTTTTTTTTGGATAAAAATGCTTATAGTTCGTTAGAATATTGGAGATAGTTGGGTCTCGAACATAACCCGTTGCCGGGTATGTTCGAGGTTTTCGTCGGGCGCATGTGACATTCCATGTCAGTTTGTGGTGTTGCATGTGTCCGATGGGACCCTAAAACTCATAAGAACGGGTATTCATTAGGGTTAAAGTGTGATCGCTGAGGCGGCATTTGTTCTCTCGTTATCGTTGTTTTGTGGAGTATAATTGCGAATGATTTATTAGCCAATAATGCTTGTCTATCTTGTAATGAAATGACAATATGTTTTGAACATTGAGTGATTATTTATTTAGATAAGGGCAGAAAACACAGAAAACAACAGCACTGAGATATCTTTTCAATAGGGCTCTTACATACAGAATCATAGAATCAGATAAAAACGATGAACTTTGCCTGACCTACGACATCGCGAGAAGAAATGATTTCCTGGACGAGGTCACCAAAACGGTATACCAGAGGACAAAACGCCATCTTAACTCCAGACACAACATAGAGGCTGCCAGAAGTGACACACAACAATACGCAACTTTCACGTTCATAGACCCCGAAAACATCAGAGTAACAAATGTGTTCAGGAACCAGAGCATAAAGATTGCCTACAAAACCAACAATAAATCGAAGTATGTGTTGAACCCAAAATAAGACAACCAACAGGAAGATGTATACCTCTCCAGTGGAATATACAAACTGCAGCGAGCCTTTATTCAGGCACGTACAGTTTAAGCGTAATGGTAGGAGAACTAGGGGGCGGGTTGTGATTACTTAAAACCGGGTTAAGAGTTAACGTGAATTTTTAATATAGTTACTTGAGCTTAGGTAATAACGACTAACTAATACAACCCAAAACAATCTCTCTCCCAATTAATTTTAGTGAACCTCCCTTTCTGTTAATTTCCAAAGCAAATTAATGATGATGGGCTAAACGTGAGAAATCGAGAACAGGAATCCAAAGGCAAATTGTAATTTTTATTGCTTTTTACAATATTTCCGGATACAATTAACAAGTATAAGTGAATTAACAATCCTTCAATACACTGGTGGTAAACTTGAAAGTTCTGGATGCAGGGTTGAAGGACCTTGTTGAATCCCGACAGTTTGTAAAGTGGAAACTTGGTTAGAACTTGATTCGTTAACGCAACCACGTTTGGAAACTATAGAAGTAAAAGTCCCCTGCAATGTATTCTTAACAAGAGGCAAAAATTTTCAGAGGAAAAACAAAATAAATTAATGTATTGATTAAATTTGGCTTTGTTCTCCAGCTCAAGTTTCGTTAACATGGATCGCCATAGCTAACATTTGACATAGCTTGCTGTATTGATCCGAGCATCTAATTCTCTATCCTGCCGCCCATCACTCATGACTACAGTCCCAAGATACTTGAACTGCTCCACCTGTCTCAGTGGGGCTCCCCTGACATGGAGAGTGCACTGAGTAGGCTGTCTTGAAAGGACCAGAACGTTAGACTTAGCATCACTGACTTTCATCCTGGCCTCTTTGCACTTGGCTGCAAACCGATCTAGTGCATGCTGAAGAGCAGTGCAAGAAGACCCATGCCTCACCAAAGAGCAACCTCTCCACCAAGCAGTCGTCCTCACAAACACGCTCATTGCCTCAGCTGCCCCTGTCTATTCAGTCCATAAAGATAATGGACAAGAGAGGCGACAATATGCACCCTTGGCAGAGTCTAACACACACGGTGAACAGTCTTGACTTAATGCCATATATCCGGATGCATATCTCA
This sequence comes from Rhysida immarginata, assembly GCA_023313115.1. Lineage (NCBI taxonomy): Eukaryota > Metazoa > Arthropoda > Chilopoda > Scolopendromorpha > Scolopendridae > Rhysida > Rhysida immarginata. Next base: position 32,800 of record JAHWFO010055200.1, on the reverse strand, counting down.
GAGCTTTAGTGCAGAGACATGATAGCAACCACTAATTGCCCGTCCACTCCGTCCTCTTACAACACTTGCCAGAGCTTCTCCCGAGGAACTCTGTCATATGCTTTTTCGAGGTCCAGAAAGCAAGCATAGACCCCTTTTGCATACTCCCAGGATTTCTGAAAGATTTGCCTTAGAGCAAAGATGTGATCCGGCCAGGTCGGAAACCACACTGCACCCCCCGACAATTTGGAGTCTACTATTTCCCGACTTCTCTTCTCCAGACACTTAGCGTAAACTTTCCCAGAAATGCTGAGCAAAGAGAGACCTCGATAGTTGTTGCAATTTCTCAGATCTCCCTTTTTGAAGATGGGGTCCACAATTCCTGTCTGCCATTATTTAGGGGCCTAGGCATATATTCAAGCAACCTGACAAACCCGAATCAGCCACAGGATGTTAACATCTCAAGCCAGATTTCATCATCATCTGCAGCTTTGCCAGTCTTTGGGGCTTAATTTCCCATCTGACTTCTGGTTCAGTGATACTGTCATGATTATTCTCCGCTCTAAGGTGCACCTCATGTGCCTCTGCTGTTGCTCTTACAGGATTAAGAAGAGATGAAAAGTATTCCTTCCACCTATTCAATACAGCCTCTCAGCTTTCAGACTCCCATAGAACATTCTACCCTCCCCACAATAAATGTACTTTCGGTATCAAAAAAAACTTGACATATTATACGCTAGGCTGTTTGCCAGCCCCTTAACAGGTGCACTAAATCAGGCAACCTTTGCACAAACATCTTAATTGGCTACGATGTAGGTTGACGTATCAGGATTACTGTTCTCCGAGGACTGTTCGAAATCGTTTATCGAACGTGACAGTACCTCTGGCGGTCTTATAACTATATCGTCAGTCACAGACTCAAGAAATCCACTATCTGTTTTAGGGAATAATACCCGGCACTTCCCTGCAAAGCACTCGCTTCGGCTGCATGCACTGGTGTTCCATATATGCGAGGTCAGCCCTTCTCTCCATTTTATCTTAGAAAATATTGCTCGTAATGACACAAAAAAAACCATAAAAAAAACGATAAATAGTGTTCTGCATGGGAAACATTCAAATTAGCTGCATATTCGTCTGGTACAAGAAGAATTAATGTGGTCTATATAGACTGCTGGGGCACCGACATACAATTCAAAAAACAGTGCGGCTCACTGTTCGAAAACACAAGATTTCAAGATGTGGGTCTCGCCTAGCACCTTAAACACCAGCAATTAGACATCGTTCATCTGTTGCCACAGCCAGAAGTAGAATTAATTATCAAAAAGAAAAGATAATGCGAAAAATGAGCAAAGATTAACGCAATTTCCTGAGAAACAAAGCGGACACTCGACATTAGCTCACCTGTTGCATCAGTAACAGAATGTGATCACGCTTACACTAAAGAAAATACAACTATAACTAGTTGTTACATGCGGCTTCGCCCGCCCGCACCATCTGTTGAGGGGAATTACAAAGCAAAAGCAGATAATTTTAAATGAAAACCCCAGAAAGTGGGGAAGGAGAGGGGGTCGTAGGGGGCTGATTTTTAGCGATAGAGCAGGTCCTTTATTGATAAGCCTGCCCTGAAAATTTCAAGTCGCTAGCTCAAACCATCTAGGAGGAGATAGAATTACAGATAAATAAATAAATACACGCAAGAGTTTTAGTATATAAGATTATAACCAACAACAAAACAATCGCGCAACAAGAAAATACACCCATGATTAGGCAAACACAATTTTTATTGCTAATGAAAACTAAAGCGACATTAAATAAAGCAATTATCAGGGCAACATTGAGTACTTGAAATGGGCGTGCGTTAGGCCTAATAAATAGAAATCGACAAAAACTGACATCGGATATCACACACGCTCATTCCAAGGCAGATCATTTTTCCTCCACGAAAAATGATCAACCCCTTACCCTTTATTGAATATCACCATTTCATATTCATTAAGGAATAACTCATGAATGGCAGTCTGAGCCAAAGGTTCTGGTTTGAATCCAGGCTGTGGAATTTTCTTTCCTATATTTCTTCAGTAATTTGAACAGCTGAGGTATGGCATACGATAAAACCCTCACAGACCATTCACGAGTCATTATTTCATGAATATTACGCCTTAGGAAAGATAGTCCCAGCCTGCGGATTAGGTACTGTTCTAACCAAGCCCTAAGGACATGTAAATAGCATTTAGCTTTCATGTCCCCAGTGGTGCAATTGGTTAGCAGGTTGGCGGTCTGAGCCAAAGGTTCCTGGTTCAAATCCAGATTGTGGAATTTTCTTTCCTATTTTTCAACATCAATTTCAGCTTGGTTGATTTTGTCGCTACAGTTAAAACCAGCCCCATTTGGTCTATTTATCGGCCACACTGCCTTGACCATGTATGGTTTCACCTCCAGTCTCAACCGGCTCCACCAGGTTGGTTTCCTTCCCTCATTACGCCGTTCCATGTCTTCGGATGCAGAGCATAGACGACCGCCTCTCTGTAGGTTTTTGGATTGGAGACCGTTAGCACTCTCCCGTGGATTAGCAGGCAACTATTACGGAATCTCTGCAACAGCATAGATTGCCTTCTGGTAGCCCGCTCTCACTTGGCCTCCACAAACTGCTCCATTGCAAGCTCGAGGCAGCGCGCAAACTCTGCAATCGACTCCTTGGGTCCGACTTCTTTTCCCCTAATCTTGGACTCTGCATAATTGCGGTCTAGCTTGACCTTGCCAAACGCTTGCTCAAGGCATTCGCGAAGCTTCCAATCCAAGCCCAACTCGCATTACCCTTAAGCTTCGCCTTGATTGCGGTGAGCTTCACTTCGGGAGTTCAACCTGTGATAGCGCCAATGTTCTCCACAATCGCCAGGAAGGCAGAGATGCTAATTCCACTGTCCTCCCTGGCAAACGTGGATATGGTCCTGTATAATCTGCCAACACCTGTACGCCTGTGGCTGCATTATCACCTCCGTCCACTGGCATCGTGTCAAGTCATTAAGAGGTAATACCTATCCCCAACTCCATAACTCTGTTTCACTCCCTTTCTGCTGATTAAATGTGTGTGGAACCAAGTCCCTGTTCGGGTGCCTGTGTGGCTGCCTGCCCCCACGAGCATCGACCTATAGCCGGCTCTAGCAAACGTCTACCACACAGGGACGAATCAACAAGGTTCTTGTTGGGTTTGGATTGGAAATGATCACAGACACTTGGTGGTTGGGGTGTAAGTAAATAGAAATTTAATAACAGTAGCTTAAACTGTATACATGTAGTAAAAATGATTCATGTGCAGAGACCTTTCAAAGCATCAAAACAACATTCATTAAAACACTATTAGGCTAACAAAATTGCTCGTGAGCTAACATATTTACAATCCATGTTCAAAATTACTCATGTGCAAAATTACATAGTAACCCAACACAACCACTTAAAACCCACATTTACAGGCGGCTCGCCCACATCTCAAGGTTTTCATTAGGTGACATGTTAGGGACACATCTGGTCAACTGTGGCTGTGCAACTTTCCTCCTCCATCACAAGCTGTCACTTGGTTTCATAAGGGTACAGGTAGGAGGTGCCAGAACAGGCACTAACAAACCTTGATCCACTTGCAGACCAAACTTTCTTTCTATCAGGAACCAAAGCTAAGTCCCCAAAGACACAACCTCAATAAGCGGTTGTAGAAATCATTCCTTCAGCACCAAGTGATACACCAAAGCTTGGGGCACCCCGATCTGACATGCGAAAGAGTTGCTTCACTTTACAAATGCTTGGATCACAGGCCCATAGCACATTCTACAGGCCGGTATCTGCTGTATGTACCCCCCCCCCCCCCCAAAAAAGTAGATTGGAAGTACGAAAAAATCATGACGCTATATACCCTAGGCTGTTTGCCAGCCCCTTAATTTGTGCACTAAATCAGGCAACCTTTCAACAAATGTCTTAACTGGCTACGATGTAGGTTGACATATCAGGATTACTGTTCTCCGACGACCGTTCGAAATTGTTTATCAAATGTGACTGTACCTCTGGCGGTCTTATAACTGTATCATCACTCACCGACTTGAGATCCACTATCCGTTTTAAGGGATAATACCCAGCACTTCCCTGGAAATCACTCGCTTATGGCTGCATGCACTGGCATTCCATATATCCGAGGTCGGCCCGTCTCTCCATGTTTATCTTAGGAGATAACGCTCGTAATGACACAAAAAAACGATTAATAGGTGGCTATGGGAAACATTCAAATTAGCTGCATATTCGTCTGGCACAAGATGAATTAATGCGGTATATATAGACTGCTGGGGCACCGACATACAATTCAGAAAACAGTGCGGTCACTGTTCGAAAACACAAGATTCCAAGATGTCGGCCTCGGCTTAGGATCTTAAACACTAGAGATTAGACATCAATCATCTGTTGCCACAGCCAGAACTAGAATTAATTATAAAGAAAACACATAACAATCCGAAAAATAATCAAAGATTAACGCAACAATGCCGGCGGAGATATCAGCATCCCTTCTCGAGATAGAATTCACTGATGGTTGGCCATCCAGTCGCTGACTCTAGTTATTACTGAAAATAATTCTATTGATTTCAACGTTAAATCTACTGGTAGTTTATTTAAAGCGCCATGAAACGTAATTGGCAACTCCTTGTGAGATTTCAGACTAAGTTTCCATTTGCGACTTAATCAACTCAGAGATAAAAATTTTCAGACTGTCAACTAAATTTAATTAAATACACAAACATAACTTACCTGTCTAGATATAAAAATATCGCTGAATAAAGTTATCTGGCGTCAACTGATGATTTACTTGTGGTGATTCAGGTTATCTTACAATAGCTAGCGTCAGCGATGTTGGCTGACCTTGACTTATAATATAGCCCTCTTCTCAATCCACAGCATCAAAACAAAAAAAAATAACAAAAAAAGAAAAAACATCCTCTGTCCCTGGGCTTATACTTTTATGGTGTAATTTTCTTATATGTCCAACAAAGCAAACTTGATTTGAGTTCAAATAATGTAAAATGATCTACAGGGTCTTTCAAAAAAATATACCATAAATTTTGGAATATAATACCCAGGTAAAATAAAATAAAAGTTTTAAAAAAATCATTACTACATGTTATTGTAGCGCCCTACTCATGTGCTGTTATGTCGAATACTTCACACAGTCGTATTGTGCCGTGGCACATGGCTCGTATAGTGGACTCTCTTTTGTTATTACAACCAACTGTTACTTAAATAATGGTACCCAATCAAAAGATAACCACACTTATTTGGAACTCTCGGTGTATAACCATGATGCCCCCAATATATGTAAAACAACCTCGTAATTATGATTATGATTTATTCCTGATAACAAGATTCTTCTCTATAATCAAGCTAGAACCTCCTTCCCTTAAGCTAATCCCAATAACTAACGACTACCCAGTAAGCAGTTATCACCCTTGGAGCTGGAAATCTAGGACAATCTTAACCATAATTCCCTGCCTATTTATTTACATAAATACCTACTTATCTTACTCCTTCACTTTTCAATAATAGCAAATCTTTGCTATACATTAAGTAAACTTTATTATAAATAAAAGATAATTAAAAAAATTGGATATAAGATTAAGGATTAGTAAGTTAAATAATACAATACATGTAATACAAAATGATGTAATTAGTTTGAATGCTTTTTCAATTTGAAGAGGTGTGGTCCAATGAATTTAGCAAATTTAGAGTCAAAATATCACTTGTCTTTCACTAATGTGAGGGCCCAATTATGAATGTTTTACGTATCTTTTAAGACACCTGTTTTCCTGTGATGTTCTCTGCTGACGACACACAGTTTGACTGAACAAACGACGCACGCTGGCTTGTATTCTCTGAACGTCTCGTAGTTTCCTTCTTGATGTTGTCCTTGTATCGTTTCCCAATTTTAGCTGGACTCTTCTCAATTATGACTGTTCCCACACTGAGTGGACCTCTATCACGTCCTGCTGATTATCACGTTGTTGCCGCTTCACTCGGGCCCACCATCGACAGCCTACCTCGCCGGTGGTTTCCTGCCTCTATAGTTGGCATTTCTACTGGCTCCTCAGCTGAGCTCTGCGAATGACAGCTCGGATATACGATACAAGTATTCGTTAGTACCGCCGCCCAACCGACAAAACACAGAGCACTTCTCAGCTGTATATAAGGATGTGGTAATGCTATCATCTCTCGTTCCGTCGGCACCCATCGTCTGTCTCAGCTGTCGTTGCAGTGGTTCCACGTTGCCGCCAGTGTTGGCTTCACTTCGCACACAAACGATCCTTAGTGTTTTACTGTCCGCTGATCAAACTTCTTGAGAGCGAAATTTTCCGTTGCCAAACATTTTATTTCCTACAATTCCAAATCGGATTTTCTTGACATCTTTTTTTTCTCTTTTACTTCCTATTGGTTGAGCATTATTTAAATTTTCCACGTTGTGTCTAACTTCACTCCCTCCAGCATGTTCTATAAAAAACAACACTCTTGTTGCTAAACTACCGAGCAAGTCACCCCCACCCTTTTTTGCTTCCTGTTCTCATGGGAACAACGATTCCAAAGAGCACTCAAATAAATTAAATTTAAACTCACAGCAAGTGTTATTTCAAATAAAAGGAAAACTAAGCAAATTTCTGAATTAAACCCCGGGTTTGTTAGTGTCAGATAAATCAAGGCTCCCAAAATGGTAATTAAATATCCCTCCTTTTGATTTCTTTTTTGCCAAAAGTATTAAAAGAAAAAGCCCACATTATAAATTATAAGCAATAAAAATAAATCATTAGATGATCACTGAGGGTTTAATAGTACGCCTTACCTCAGAATATTCAAATTAATGATGAAAAATAGAAAAGAAAATAATATTCAAAATATTATTCAAAATATTACCTCAGAATATTCAAATTAATGATTCCGGGCTGCGGAATTTTCTTTCCTATTTTTCATCATTAATAAAAATAAGATTTAAAAAAAAAATTTGGAGGGGGGGTGTATATTATATGCCGAAAATTACAATATACACACTTTATTGGATGCTATGTATAACTTTTTCTATAACAGCAAAATTGTCAAGATTATTACATGTACAGTAGAACCTCGTTTTTACGAATTTCAGGGGACCAATAATATTTATTCGTAAAAAACAACCCCCCCCCCCCAAAGAAAACAAAAACTACGTAAATAGGCACTGAATTTTTAATACAAATAGGCTTATACTCTAAGGAGCTTTTAATTTGTGAAGATGTTGCTTTAAATGTCATATTTTCCAATTTCTCGTCATTGTCATCTTCATGTTCTTCTTCGCCGCCATCTTTGATAAGTTCGCAAATTTCGTTATCGTTTAATGTCGGAGAAGTTAAAACTTCCACATCAATATTAACAAACTCAGAGAATTTTAGATTGAAATTTCAGCTTACTTTTCAGGATTTCCCACTCTTCAAATCCTTCAAATTCGCTATCATCGTCTTCGGGTGAGACTGCAAGTTCAGTTTCACTTTCATTTGCATAGAGAGCCTAGAAAGAGGAAGCACTTTCTCTTTCTAAGCTCTCTAGTTTGCATTAGCGCCCCCTGTTGGCGACGGCAGAAACAAATCCAGTTAATCATTGATCACTACGGCGATAACATAGGCCAAATGAACAAAATGCAACCAGACGAAAAAATACAACCAGGCCGCTCACGCAAAAAATTTTTTACTACCGATTCCAACTTTTAACTTTGTAAAATCCGAATTTCGTCGTAAAAACACTTCGTAAAACTTAAAGTTTATTATATGGAAATCAACAGGAGGGGGTCGGGATTTCAGAATTACTTCGTAAAATGCGAGTTCGTAAAAACGAGGTTCTACTGTATTACATTAAGACTACCCCGATCGAAGAAGATTACACTGCTTCCTAACATATAGGAAATTACTTGATAACAGTTTGCAAGGGAAATGGATAGGAGAAACTGTTCACTGTATTCCAAAGTTTTGCAGTGCTTATAGGATAATCACTTTGAATAACTGTTTGAAGAGTCATTTTCATGCCATGATATCTGTATGAATTTAGTGTTACAACTTTTATATAATTTTTTTCTTTTCCTGAAGTGTGTGTATACATTTTTTTGAAATACAATATATATTTATTATTAATAATAATAATAATAATAATAATAATAATAATATTACATGTTTGTCATTGTCGATTTTTAAACAGCTTTGGTTCTAATCAATTTTATTTCTATTTTTGTTTATTTAACATTTATTTCATTAACCCCGTTTTTGGGCCTCGGCCTGTTGTGGGACAACATTGGGTGGTTCCGTCCGGCGTATCTGGTGGGATACTCCTGTTGTTGTTATTTTAAAATTAAAAATTAAAAAAAAATTAAATTATAAAAATTATTATTATTATTCTTAAAAGCATCCCAAAGGGATAAAAGGTGCCTAAAAACCACCCGAAGTAGAATATAAAATTTAAAAACTTTTCTGTAGGTCCATTAAAAAGGTGTCCAATACTTGAGCAGCATGGTAAACGTGCTTTGTACATGTTGACAAGTTCGATTTATTAATTATTTGTCTAACTTCATAGGGAAAAGCATTCCAAATTGGCATTGTATTATAAGGAAAATGTGAACTTTGGTAATTTGAAATAATTCTATCCAACTCAAAACGAAACAAATGAGAGGACCTCATATTAGGATCTGTTATCAGCCATTTAGTAATATAGTGTGCAGGGTGTGTGTGATCCAATACCGCATGAGGTAATTCAACCAATTTACCTTAGTCAGAATGGTATCGAAATTAAAGTGAACCTTTAGTCAAAAAAATTTTTTTGGTATTTTATACATCCAAGTCTAAAAACACTAGCCCGCGTGGAGGAAATTTAATATCTATCCTTATTTATTAATAAACAGCATTTTTAGACAAAAAATTATAGCCCATGGAAGCTGCCATCTTTCCCCAAATTCGCAAAGGAACACTGTGTTTAATAAAAATTTATTTTATCAACTTAATTACAGTATATAATATATTGCATGTATTAACTAAATTCATTATTTAGTTAATTATATCATATTTTATTAATTAAATGTTAAGATAAAATTAAAAAAAAAAAAATTTTTTTTTTTAATCTGTAGAAGCCTGAAACTGTCTAGGCCAGAAATATTTTTTGGTCCCAGTCGGTTCCGGCTTAAACAGGTTTCACTGTACTTAGGGTAAATCATTCAGACATTTGACTCGATAACAAAAAATTTTGACAACCATTGTTCAACCAGAACTCTCCTTTCAAATAGATAGTCACATTTTTGTAAGCTCACAACACATAAAGAAAAGAAGGGTAATTGGTAATACAGATCACTTACACTGAGCTTGCATGTTCATGTTCAGCAAGTGCACTGCCATCTGAATGATAATCTAATTTAAAAAATAACTAGATAGATCCCGTCAAACTTTGACTGTAAACAACCCATCTCCATCTGTTTTTGCCTATATTATTGTTTGTCATCGTTATTAATTGTCTATGTAATTGTTGTTGATCTGATCATCAACGGTAGCAAAGTTGTTGAATGTGACATCTTTGTGGAGAGGATTGTTTGATTTGACCACGTAAGCATTTTGAATTGTAAATTACCGCTAATTGTCCTTTTCTGGCGCAATGTGATTGGTTGCATGATGACGTCAAAAAAATGTCACGTTTTACAAATGGAGGCGTGAGATAGGATCAGATAGGATATTCACGTATCTCTTCAAGCCGCCCAGGTGGCGAAGTGGCTAACACGCTGACTTCTGAGTCGCTGGGTCGTGGGTTCGAGTCCCATCGGGAGCATGGTTCTTTGTTTGTCCTCTTTCAATGATAATATTCTGTATAAATCTTACCATTCTATATCTCGTGTACATACCCAAATAATAAATAAAAAACATGCAATTTATATGTCATTTCCTTATAAAAACAAACCAATTTTAACGTGCAAAAAAATAAAGCTACCTCCGACTTCAATAAATGGAGAAAGGGCTTTAAGAAGAAGAAAGACGTATCCCTTCAGCTATGTTTGTGCATCACATAACATTTATTATTGTGAAATAATGGTTATTAATTGTTGTGTACCACAATGCAATAGTTTGCATTGTGGTCGAGAATATGTCAGCTTTCATTATTTACCAGCAAACAAATCATTAGAGAAGCCTGGCGACACAAGTCGAGAACTGGGAAGAAATTAACAAGCAACATGAGTCTGCTCAAAGCATTTTATTTCCGAAGATTTTCTACGTCTTGAAGGCAATTTCAATTATTTTCAGTAAGGTCTTCAATACGTTTATTTCAATAAGTCTTGTAAAATTATAATTCCAAACGATCATGACATAAATTAAATTTTATTGAATTTTTGGTAAAGTAATATGCATGGAATTAATTAAATAATCTAGATAAATGTGATTATAATGTTCAGATCTAACATTTAGAGTTGCTGTTAAATTACTAACTATCTGAGCTGACTAAATTACTACCCTAACTAATACACTGGCGGAAAAAAAAATCCCAACATCACGAAGGACTTGTGTTAGATGAATGAAATTTGGACAGTATATTCAGCTATGGTATTTATTCAATTGATTCAAGTTTCAAGGTCACAACTCATAGGGGGCGCCACCAGCGCCACCCTGTACAGGCAAATGAGACATTCCAATGACAGATATAAAGGAGATCAGACGCGCGCCTGTGTCACTTCAGACACTTGTGGAGGTGTGTGATACTGTAGAGTAAAGCATGCCTCGAAGGCAACTGCGACGTGAATACAGTATGGGCAGCTAACCCAATTCGAATGAGGACGTGTAGTGGGCCTTCGAGAGGGTAGACTTTCGTTCCGTGCTATTGCAGAACGCATGGATCGAGATGTTGCCACTGTGTACAACTGTTGGCAGCAATGATCCACGGAAGGCAGGATTACCAGGAGACCAGGATCTGGATGACCCCTGGCCACTGGAGACAGGGTTGACCGGCACATCTGTAGGATGGCTGTGGCAAATCGGACAGCATCTGCAGCGGACATTCGGGCTGCTGTGGCACTCAACGTCACTCCACGCACAATTCGGAACAATCTCCTGGCCAGGAACCTCCACTCCAGGCACCCTGTGGCATGTTTGCCTCTTACCCCTCAACACCGTGCGGCACGTCTTCAGTGGTGTCAAGCCAGAGCGACTTGGAGGGCAGAATGGAGGTCTGTGGTCTTCACGGATGAAAGTCATGTCTGTCTGGGTCAGAGTGATGGTCGCACAAGGGTCAGGAGGAGGAGTGGGGAAGTCCTGTTATCGAGCTGTATCTGTCGTCGGTATACTGGCCCCACCCCTAGCGTTATGGTATGGGGAGGGATTTAGTATGACAGCAGGATCCCCCTGGTGGTTATCCCAGTCACCATGACTGCAAATGTTTACATTCGGATGGTTGTTGAACCCATTGTGCTGCCATTCATGGCTGGTATGCCAGGGGAGCTGTTCCAACAGGATAACGCTCGACCACACACTGCCGCTGCAACGCAATGTGCCCTTCAGGTTGTCCACAACCTACTATGGCCAGCACGATCACCAGATCTGTCGCCCATCGAGAACATCTGGGACATGGTCGGACGCAGTGTCAGGGCTCTTCCACAACCAGCAACAACTGTCGCTGATCTGACCATCCAGGTACAACAGGCATGGAATGCCATACCACAAAATGACATTCGGCATCTCTACGACCATATGCATGCACGTGTGCAGGCCTGCATAGACCAGCATGGCAACTACAGCGGGTACTAAAGTCCGTGCTTTTCACCATGTACAGGGTAGCGCTGGTGGTGCCCCCTATAAGTTGCAACCTTGAAACTTGAATCAATTGAATAAATACCATAGCTGAATATACTGTCCAAATTTCATTCATCTAGCACAAGTCCTTCGTGGTGTTGGGATTTTTTTTCCCGCCAGTGTAGTTTGAGCCGTTAATAAAATGTTGTGAATAAAACTGCCACAAAAGAATCTGAAGCCTTGTTCTTTGCACCTTCTACTATGTATGCCTTTACTTTCTAAAAACTCAAAAGAATTTTCCAATTTGAAATTTTGTAACTTTTCTGAAGAATTTGTAGAATACATGGTTGTAGCACATAGCATGATCCTACCTATGCCTGCCATTTTCAGAGGAAATCTGATAACAGATGGCGCCTAATGCTGGTGGGAGGAGTTAGCTGGGAAAGGACAATTAATAATAATTCTGGATACAAAAACTAAATTTGAAAAATCTACGACCAAGACCTTTCATTTAAGACCAAAATGAAGTTTATAGATGCAGTAGTTTTCACCAACGAACTGTCGAAAGAATCGCCCTTCTAACAAAAATGTATAGATGTTTGTGAGAAGACAATGGTCAGATGATTTTCAGTTCTTGCGTGTGCTTCAACCCGACGCCAACAATGCTTAAACGCGCAACAACAATGCAAAATTGTTTCAGTTTTTATCCTATCAATACACATGCCCTTAAATCAATTTTGAATTGTAAATTAGCGCTAATTAATAGTAATTATGGACACAAAATCTAAATTTGACAAATTTACAGACGAAGACCTTCATTTAAGACCAAAATGAAGTTTATAGAATCAGTAATTTTCACCAACGAACTGTCGAAAGAATCGCCCTTCGAATTTAAATATATAGATTAACAATCAACAAACTAGCATCTTTCACATGTGAAATTTGGCAGAACTGATAAGCCGGCTTTGATAAAGCATTCATTTGAAACGGGGCATAATTTCACCAAGGATAAATAAAAATGGGGCATTATCCTTTCTGTGTGTTTATTTTTCATTTGCAATGTGTATTTTTAAATATACATTATGCATAATTTATTACTTCTTTATTTTGTGCATTGGCTCTGTTAATGAAGTTATATCTTTGAAACATATCAGCAGTTTATTAAACCCCATTTGTAATGTTTTATACACTGCTTTGCAATGAAATTGCCCCACCCACATGGAGTTATCTGAATGAACCAAAAGTAAGTATACAGCAAAAGATACATCTGAACACACCTTTATTACATTATGGAACCAAGACGTGCACTCATTTGTACAGTGTCCCAACGGAAAGCGGCATCAGTAGATTGTGGCAATGCATTGTTCCAGCCACAGGTGGCGAATGTCATCTTGGTGTACGTCTGCCCAGGCCTGGTGAACCTGTTGTGTCAGTTCATGGAGATTGCGGGGTGATCGTAAACGACGTCCCACCATGTCCCACACGTGCTCAACTGGTGATAGGTCTGGGGACCTCGCGGGCCATGGCAGGCAGTTGACATCATGCAGACATGCCATGCTCATGTTTGCCGGGTATGGTGTGCAGAAAGGGCAGTAATACGGGCTGCAGAATCTCTGTGACATACTGTGCTGCTGTCAGGATGCCTTGGATGGTGACTACTTTAGTGGCGTTCTGGTATCGTAGCCGATGGCCCCCCAGACCATGATCCCAGGTGTTGGTCCATGATGGCGATACCGGATGCATTGTTCATTGCCACGTTTCAATGGTCTGCGCCACACCCGTCTGCATCTGTCGTCGGTGCCCAAACAAAAGCGGGATTCGTCACTGAAGACCACCGGACACCATTCCATTCGCCAGCCCACTCGTTCATGATACCTTTGCAGTCGTATCACGTGGTGTTCAGGTGTCAAAGGAAGACACAACAATGGATGCATGGCAGACATTGTCGCGACGTGTAACCGGCGTGCTGTTGTCGCTATTGACACTGGAGCAGTATCCGCCTATCGGTACGAGCTGACGTGCTTCTCCGGGCCCCAGACATGCTTCTTCTGGCTTGTGTGTCTTCTTCCCGCCGTTACCTCAACATCGGTCTACCGTCCGTGCGTCCCGCGACACATGGACAGCAATCCGTTTGGTTGACCAGCCAGCCTCTGAGAGGCCAATAATCCGACCTTGTTCAAAGTCCGTTAATTGCGTGAACGGTTGTTGTTGTTGTCGTCGTCGCGGCATTGAGACCGTTGTGCAGATTACAGTATTGTACGTTCACGGAGCAGTTGCTTCCTCCCTACTGCATGGAACGCCTCGCACAGGTGTCAACTGATGAGCCTATACTGGCACCTGGACACCCTGTATCAACCCAAATGGCTGTGTCCTGTGAGCATGCATCTAATCGTTTACTAGTCGGAGGTTTGACGACCCCCCCCCCCCCCACACTAAATATGGATAAGGTCGGATAATTCCTTGTTGGTAGGGCAATTTCATTGCAAAGCAGTATAATAAACATTTATTATTTATTAGTTTAAAAGAATTTTCATTAAATTTTATTATACAGGATGTTTACTAAGCAAATGGTAAAGATTCAAGGGGTAATTTTTAGGTTACTGCTGTCTTTTGATGATTTTCAGAATGCAGCTTAGTTTTGAAGGTTTCTTCAAAATAGAGCAGCATTCCAAAAATCATCAAAGGATAAAAGATTCCTAAAATAACCCAAGAATCACCCCTTGAATTTTTGCCATATGTTTAATAAACACCCTGTATAAAAGTTATAAGAAAAATATATTGCAGATACAATCACTTGAATTGTTAATTTTGAATCTTCCATCTTCTAATACTTTCAGATTGTTCTTAGTATGTCAAGGAGAGGATTTGGAGGTTCGAGTGGCACCTATAATGTGCGAGCTACAGAATTGGCCAGTGAGAAAAGAGTTAAGACGTCCCATTTTACTGTCTATTTTTTGGATGATTCCCAACAAACATTTGAAGTTGAGGTAAAGCTGTATATAAGTTTTATATTTAAGAACTTTAAAATTATTTTAATTGAAGTTGTTGAATGAAATTATTTGCTAATAAAATATTGAAAATAAAAATATAATTTCCGGAACTGGCAATAATGCAAAAAATGCAGAGGACCGAAAACAAAATTTTTATAAGGAAAATAAAATATTTGTCATACAAATGGAATGGATTCAAAACCTGTCAAGCATTAAATAATTGCTTTTAATTTATTTTTTTAAAAAATAAACTGCAATTTTGTAATTTGGCTTTGAAGTTGAGATGCATGTAATATTTTTTTGTGCGTGTGTCCGGGCCAGGGATGGGGGGGGGGGCAGGGTTAAATATTGTTTATATCTTCTTTTATACTTATAATTTTGCTTCTTGTTTACTTAAGAACTAAAGAATGATAATTTGCCATTGTAAATTTAGATCAGCATTTAAAGTTTCATGCTGAAATGTTTATACTGGATGTGAGTGTATTGGAGAGTGTTTGTACACTCGAAAAGAGATCAGAGAGTGGAGGATTTTGGCCAAGCTCATTCAACTCAGTGGAGGCTACCATGTGTTAGTCACAGTGGTTATCTGGATGTGAAAACATCATGCATTCGCAGTCGAGGAGTATTTGAAATTAAGCAAGTCTTTGATTGTTGTACGTTTCCACTGATGCTTCAGTATTGGTCACAATGGTTTGGTCCTGAAACGTGACACAATTGTGAGATAGTTCAGAATTTCTGAACAACTGCATCGGCAACGAATCTGAAACTTTATGGTCGTACTCAAGCTGTAAGAACGGCTGCACCATTGTATTGCGGAAAACAAACATCATCTATCTTATTCATTTTCAGAACATGAACTTTTGTTTCCATGAATTCCACTTTTTCATTGTTTAATGGTAACATAAAATTTCATTTGTCCTAATAAAATATAAGTTAAAAAACAGCTGAGTTATACCCATTTCAGAAACGCCTATCCATTCTTCTGCACCCTGAAACAAGCATACACTTAAGTAATTTGTCCAATAGACTAATTAAAGAAACACTGAAAACACTAATCCACATGAGAATTTTTGTTGACTCAGATGTACATTTTGGAAACCAAATTTCCTTCATCAGTGAGTGATTATCAATAAGAGAGTGGTATGTAAGATACAGGAACCAATCAAATAAAATACAAATATAAAGCAGAAAACAAAGCTAAAACCAACAATGAATTACAAAATATTTCTGACCATAGTAAATAAATAAAATAGCACAACCAATCGGAACAACCTTCATAGCAAGAGCAATAAAAACAAGAACCCCCCCCCCCCCACCAAAACTAAAACAGCCAGCCACTCTGCTTAAAAGAGTCTCTCGCAAGAGGCTCTGCTTAAAAGAGTCACTCAAATATACTGGACCAAACTCACTCTGCTTAAAAAGGGACACGAAATATACAGGGACCAAACCCAACGTTCAAACGAACTCGATACCACCAAACAATTTACTTAGTAAAAAATTTAGCTAATGGCAACCTTTCTGCCGTTGGCATAGTACCATCGTCACAATTAAAGATATTATTGGTTGTTTTATTTTTCACAATTTCAATCAATCCTAAGAAAATTGGTTTCATTATCTTATATATTCGTCGTATCACTTATTGATAATGACTCGCTGATGAAGGAAATTTGGTTTCCGAAGTGTACATCTGAGTCAATAAAATAGTGTTTTCAGTGTTTCTTTAATTAGTATACTGGTGTCCAGTTTCTGGCTTTTATTGTTTTGTCCAATAGAGTTGAACATTTTACAAGTTTGACAGTGCTAATATGATGGTCTGGTCTTATTAAGTACTGAAAGGTGCTTTTTGCTATCAGTGTGGGGAAACGTGTCTGTCTGTCTGTAACTCTAACTCTTCCGAGGCTATGAAAGATTTTCAAAATCTGTTTTCGTCAGCCGATGAATATGGTTCATGGCACGAATTAATCATAAACATTATCTAAATTGGTTCATTGGCACGTGCACAAATGGTACCTCAATTTTCCCGTCAAGCAATTTTCAATAGGAAGACATATTAAGTAATATATCAAACATATCGTAATGACGAGACAGAAGCGGTTATTCATTATTATTTTCGTCAGTCGATGAATATGGTATATGGCACGAACCAATCACAAATATTATCTAAATCGGTTCAATAGCACGTGCACAAATGGTACCTTCACGACCCCACCTAGCAATTTTCAATAGAAAGATAATATTAAGTAATTTATCAAACAAATCATAATGGCGAGATAGAAGCAGATATAAATTACTATTTTCGCTAATTAATAAATATGGTTCCGGGAATGAACCATTTAGAAAATGGTTGACATCAAAACAATGGCATGTGCTCTAATGGTACTCTTATGACACCCTCAAATGTTTTTAATGATAAGATATGGCATGTAATATATCAAACAAATTGGGATGATGTGTCATGAATGAATATAACGTAAAATTAATGATAGTCAAAATTGGTTTCAAGGAACCTAGTTTAGTGTAACCATTATGATTCATTGGAATTTTCAGTGCTAAAATATGGCATGTAATATATCGAACAACTTGGAATGATGTTTCATGAAATACAGTAGAACCTCCATAGAGCGAACGTCGATATAGCGAAATTCTCTCAAAAACGAAATTTTTCTGTGGTCCCGGCAAAAATCCTATTGATTTAATGCTTCTTCAATCTCCATAGAGCGAAATCTTTATAGCGTAATTATCCCTATAACGTAAGGATTTTTCGGTCCAGACAATGCATTTTAAGGTATATTCTAGCCCTTTATTACGAAATTTGGTTCCCTCACTTAGCATGACCGGACAACCAACGAACGAAATCATCGCAAACGAAGTTAAAAACAAGTTCTTACGTCACAAGCTCTGCCCAGTCGGCTGCAGCTGTGGCATTAGGCTTATTTTATCGGCAAAATTATGAAGAGTTCTCAAGAACAATGTTATCGCACCAAACTACCCATGATGCACTGCGTAGCCACCGATAAGAATATGAGTGGCTACGGCACTGCACAGGAATAATGGCAGCCTGCTGAGGAGTTTAAAAATGTGCAAGCATGTTAAAAATTTATTTTCTATGAGAATCGGGACGAGAACTACTATAAAAGCTTTCGAAACTTGGAAGATTTTTTATATTAAAAACTTTAATATTTGTTCAAATTTATGAATTTATTTTATTGAAAGTTTAAGCCCATAAACATTTTTGTGAAATGTAATTTTACCAAGGCCAACGAAAAAACGCTCATCGGCCTTAATATACCCGCTTTTGGATATGTTCTAACCAGGGTGCGTATGGGTCCTTAAAAGTCATGAATTATCATTAATTTTGAGTGGTCATAGAATGGTCCTTATAAAGTCATGAATTCAGATTGATTTTTGGTAAAGTCATGAATATTTTAACTTAACAACTGACAATGTGAACCGTTTAAAATTTTTTTTTTTTGTTAATTTAACACCATACATTCATCATTTCACTATCACCTTTTAGCTTTTCGCATCACCTTTTCCAGTTATGCTTAAGCCTAAAGACAATCACATGTTGCGTCCTCATCATAAAAAAATGCCAGGAAAATGCGTGTTCAACAAGTTGTGGTTGCTAAACTCAAAATATAAGGACTGGTTAGAGGAAGGAAGTGATAATTTCAAGGCCAAATGTAATCTCTGTATGAAAGAAATATCAATTAGTAACCAAGGAATTGCTGCATTGAATGTGCACTTGAATGGTACGAATCATCAGCTTCGTAGCAACTTTCGATATTCCACTTCGAAAAGTTTTCTGGCAAATTCCTTACTGTGAACCTGTGCATACTTTACTCCCTGATCCTAATTCTGTAGTCTCTAGTATTCCTGATGCTCGACCCTCAACCTCAAATAATGTAAGTGTAGTGATTTACAGCTTTTTGCATTTGCTTTAACGCAATTTTCAAAATAATTAACGCAGTTTTCAAAATAATTAACGCAGTTTCCAAAATATTTAACGCAGTTTTCAAAATATTTAACACAGTTTTCATTGGAATTAATGCAAGTTTCATTGGAATTACTATAATATTTAGAAAATTTAACTTTTTTTGAGAAAAATTTATTTAATTTTTGCTGCTTTTTAAAATATTTTTAGCGTCGTTTAAATGAGTTAACAGCATAAAAAGAGTTGGTTTAGAACTTTCTATAGAACTCGCAATGTATTAGTAAAAGTTTATCCGACAAACAGTGATCTGCTGAACTGTCAATGAGCAATTATGTAAAAAAAAGCAAAATTTAAAAAAAAAATAATTAAATAATTTTTTTACAGTAAATAAAAAATATCATTTTTTGTACATTTAGAGTCATACCAAAATTTTATACAATGAAATAACTTAGCCACATTTTAAGATTTAAATTATGTATAATCTTTTTTTGCTCTAAGTAATGGTTTTTCATTGTTATTGTCATATTTTTTACAGTAAATTGTAAGTAAGAATTGTAATTTTTAACTCATTTAAACGACGCTGAAATATTTTAAAAAGCAGTAAAAATTAAATAAATTTACCTGCCCCCCCCCCCCCCCAAATAAAAGTGTTACATTTTCTAAAAATTACAATAATTCCAATGAAACTTGCGTTAATTCCAATGAAAACTGCGTTAAATATTTTGAAAACTGCATTAAATAATTTGGAAACTGTGTTAATTATTTTGAAAACTGCGTTAAAGCAAATGCAAAAAGCTGTAATTTAAGAAATAGTGCTTTAGAATACCAAAATTTATCATATCCATTTTTATAGGAATTAGAGAAAGATTGTTTATAGGCCTATTTGTTTTTTTGTTGTTTTTTTTTTTATAGTCCAATACTACTTTTATAACTCCATTAACTGAGAAAATGGAAATGAAGTGGAGAGCAGAAATTTTGTGGACATTGAAAACTGTTCATTCAAAGCATTCATATAAAAGTTGTAATGGAATCGGCGAATTGTTTGCTCAAATGTTTTCTGATAGTGGAATAGCAAAAGAACTTTCTTGTGGTGGAAAAAAAAAAGTGTTTACTTAGCTTGTTATGGAATTGCACCACACATTCATTCATTACTCCTTGAAGATGTTTAGATCATCAAATTATTTTATGCTTTTGTTTGATGAATCGTTTAATGTTAAGTCTCAATCAAAGCAGTTGATTTACATGTGAGATTTTATTGTGAAAACATGCATTTGGTTAGGTCTCATTATTTCGATTCTGCATTTCTAGGTCATTCTAAAGCATCTGATTTGTTGTTGCATTTCAAAGAGTTAACAAAAAAATCAGATTTGAAAAAATCATTGCAGATATCGATGGATGGGCCTAACGTCAATTGGGCAATTTTCAGTAATTTTGTGAAAGACATTATCAGTGAAGTGGATAATGATTCTGAACCCATTAACATTGGAAGTTGTGGGTTACATACCATTCATGGGACATTCAAGTCAGGATGGTTAGCTGTAGATTGGGATATTGATGGCTTACTTCAAGCTTTGTACACTTTATTTAAAGATACACCAGCAAGGAGAGAAGATTTTGAGCGTATCACAAATAGTGATGTGTATGCCTTGAAATTTTGTGCCACTCGTTGGATTGAAAATGCGAAAGTTGTTACTCAAGCACTAGAGATATGGCCAAACATTGAAAGTATGTGCAAAAATTAGAGAAGCCATCAAACGAATTCTCAGTTCCCAAAACAAAATCATATGAAATGATAAAAGCAGCAACTAAATATTCAACAACAATTGTAAAATTTAATTTTTATCTAAGTTTAGCTAATGTTTTTACAGAGTTTTTAACAAAGTTCCAAACTGATAAGCCTGTTTTATCTTTCTACTTAGAGAAACTTATCCGAAATCTCATGAGAAAAGTTGTAAAGAAGGATGTGCTAAGCAATGCAGATTCAGTCATAAAACTTATGAAAATTGATATTAAAGACTCAAGTTTGTTGTTACCTTTTAAAGAAATAGGCATTGGTTTTATTGGCTGAAAAGTTACTTCATGAAAAGAATAATGTTGGAGATATTTCTCAGAAAGATGTTATGTCTTTTAAAATGCAGTGTGATAGGATCATTACAAAAATTATTGGAAAAATTCTAGAAAAATGTCCATTAAATTTTTCTCTCGTTAGGAATGTGACATGTCTCTCACCTTGCCAAATGGCTTCATCAAAAATTGTATCAAAGGCATATTGTTATTTTCTTTTGGGAGTTATTCAAGTTTTTGATAGTAAAAATTTAACTTTACAATCAGAGTCACCTCTAATACATAACCTTAAAGATATAATGTTGGATTTGTTGAAGGAATTATTTTCTAGATTTATGAAGCCTTCAGTAATAAAACAAAGTATTGAAGAAACTCTGACCTTGTATAAAATAAATTTTCATTCTTTTAAAAATCAGAAGTGTGATTCTGATTTAGTGGTTGGTAATGCTACATTACAAGTGTTAAGTAGTCTGAAGCAAGAAGAAAAATCAGCTTTTTTCAAATCTGTGAGAAATTATTTTCTGTCTGTGTGTGATTATATAGTTAATAAATTTCCATTGCAAGATGAATTACTTGAACATTCCAAAGTGGCTCAAATACATAACATTGAAAATGCTACATTTTCTTCTGTTAGATATTTTATTGAAAGATTTCCCTTTATCTTGCCTATGAAAGGAAATGAAACATTTGAAACAGTATCCGATATGTTGCAGAATCAGTTTGTGCAGCTTCAATTGGAGAATTTTAGATCTATTTTAGGGGACAATATAGACTTTAATAGTAGAATTGATTTGAAGTGGAACAGTATCAGGTTATTTAATGGTGCTGATGGACTTCCAAAATATGACAGAATTGGAAAAGTGATGTTAAGTATTTTGACGATACCTCATAGTAATGCTGCCTGTGAACGGGTTTTTAGTTTAGTCAGAAAGACTCGTACCATGTTTAGAGCATCAATGTCAAACAAAACATTAGAACATTTTACCATTTTAAAATCTAAAAAGTCTAGTTTTTGTCATGAGGAGCAGTTTACTGATCAATTTTTGGTTAGAGCCAAAAAGGCTACTGCAGCTTCACTCAGATCTTTTAATAATTAACCTTTTCCTTTAAATGTTATTTCATATTGTAACGTGATATTTTTTTCTAATTAAAAACATTAGTTCTGAAATTGATGTTTATGTTAACTTATTTGTTTATGCCTTATTTTGTTAAAAATATTAATAAGTTATTATAGATAATGGGTTATTCATTGAAAAATTGATGAATCAGCACACTTATATAAATTCGCATAGGCCTAATTATAACGTGAAGGATTTTACTCTTTTTATTTTGTGAGTTGGCAGGTCTGCCTGTGTGATACCCTTACATGCCACCATAATATGATTATTGGGTGCCACTATTTCATTATGTAAGTATGGCTTATCAAACGCGTTATCGTCAGTGTCCGTATCAGTACTCTTACCCTTTGAACCTTGGGTTTCTGTTTCCTCCTGCGTGCATACTTCTAGACCCAACTCACCCTTTTCCTCATCCATCATTGCGGCCATTGAACAGACAAAAGATACACCATCCAAAATGTCAGTTCCTAAAATCCCATCATAGGGCCTATCTTCGAATGAATGTAGCAGGAAATCACACTTGGGCAAGACTTGCCCGCATATTTTAATATCCAGTGTAGCTTCCTGTCTTATATGCATACACCCCCAATTTACACCCCAGACCATAGTGTCCACATCATGTATAGGGGCTTGTGGCAGCTGGTGGCATTGCTCAGTGTCTAGAAATGACACCTGGGATCCGGTATCTACCAGCATATCCACCAGCTGGCCTTGGATCACCACTCCTATGCGATATAGGCGATCCTGCCCACGCTTTAGCACAATAGGTTCCACCTTTTCAGTCACAATTTGTGCCGTCACCTGCGTTTTCTGCTGCCAACAGTCGCGAGCATAATGCCCGGCGGCACCGCATAATGGCCCCAGGGCTTGAAGCATGCCCCTTCTCACGCGCCTTGCTTCTCGGAGCTGTCAGCGATTCATCATCTTCCACATCTGCCGGGTTGGCGTCTAATTCCGCCCTACTGCTATCCCCGTGATGTCCCCTCTCCAACTCCTCCGATTCCATCGCGCACTTTATCGCATCCTGGAATGTCTTGGGGGCGGTAGCCTTCAGTAGTTTTTTGTGAGGCAGGAGGGTACAGTGCTTGAAACGCTGCAGTAATAGATCATCACGTGTAGCCGCCATGGCGGGATTGGCTTGGATGAACCGATCCATTGCAAGTTGCAGGTGCCCTGAAAAGTCTAGGACCGTCTCCTTCCGGCACTGTACAACGTCGTACAGCTCTTTGCCGTAGTCCCGATCAACCTTGACACGGCCAAACACCTGACCAAGCCTTGATCGGAACTCGGCATAGCTGTCGACGTTGAACAGCTCAAACTCTGCGGCTTTACGAGCCACATTTCCTTTAAGTTTCGATTTGGCAACGGTGATCTTAATCTCATCCGTCCAAAATCCAAGGGTGCCAATACTCTCAGCTGCTTTTAAAAAGCTCGACACGCTGATACCCGTCCCATCACCGGAGAACACTGGTACCGTGCTAGTATAGCCTGCCATTTTAGGCTCAGGTAAAACATCACCTCCCTCTGCCCCTTCTACCGGCATTCTACTAGTTATATTACTATAACACATACAAACAATTACCTATTGAACTACTGCCAAACTCACACACCAAGGACGCTTCTTAACCATACTGTTTTAAGGTGACCTCGAAAATCCGGATTATTCCGAACTAACGAGTCCCTGTTCGGGCGCCATTATGTGCCACCCACGTGCGGGGGCGTGACCTTTATTGGGCCATGGGACTAACCCAACCTTCGTACGTGGCAGCAAGGGAGGGTGGACTTGTTAGAGGTCGAAAAAAACATACACACAGTGTGCTTCAGATCAACAATAATTTTAATAACTAATCAGTTGCTTATAAAACATTCTGAAAATCAAATTCTAATTAAGAGACACTTAATGATTTAAAATAAGATTGGGGCCCCTAAAAAGAAAATAATCAATACATTTAATTGAATCTCTATAACGTAAAAACTCGTCATAACGAATAAGAAAGTAAACAAAACCGTTTACATAACCTCATCATAATAATTACTCCAAAACCTGCCCACATAAGTGTCCGCTGTTGTTAGACCAAAATTGTTAAAGTATAACAGTTGCCACTCTTGGTCTGACAGAGTTATACCAATCATAGACGCAGTCAACTCAAGCAAGCGTCGTGTACCCCTTTTTATGAGGGAGGGATACAGTAACCCTAACATATTATGAATTTATAACTCTCTTAGTCAGCTATACTCTTTTAATTTTCGATACTGGGGTGGATGACTGTTACTTACACCTGCAATAATCCATTTATTTTAGCATAAATAGCGCTGTATGAACTGCTTATATGAGCAACGCAATTTTACAATTATTGCACTTCTCAATCATTTTAAACAACATTTAGATTGCTAGATATTATAAACTACAGCCTTTGGATAAACACTAATTAATGTTCTACCCTGTCGGTTTTAATCATCATTCACTATAAAGTAGTGGATTTCATATAACAATTTTTCACCAAGCGTCCGCATAAAAGTTGTATTCCTTTTTGTGTTCAAACGCTAAAGAAGCACCTTCGATGAAAAAAGTAGTTCCACAAAACGGGAAATAAATTCCGTACTAGGAGTTGTTCTTGATCATAAAACTGTATTTCCCTGATTAAAGTTAAATTCCCGTGGCACTAATAATACGTAAAACGGCCTCACCGAACTCGTTGGCAAGATGTTTTCTTATCTTTGGTGGTCTTCGAAGACAAAAGAGCACCCATGCCGTTTCGGGTTGCAAAATATGACTCACGCTAATTTGCTCCTCTTTACTGGTACTAAATGACTCTCACAGCGTGTGCAGACGTTTTTCCTTGAATAAAAACGGTTCATCATTGCTGTCGAACCTCAACTTTATTTTCTTTTTCAGGAAAATGGGATTTTTTCCTAACCGCCATTTTCGAATCAGCTGCTAAAACGATCGCTTGCGCTCATCGCTCAGCTCCCACTCCTCAGGCGTCCGTCGCTTACGCTAATCTCTCATCAACAACAAAACTTTAACAATGGTAAAACAGTTTTAGAAAACTAGCAGTTTTACCGAGAATTTCTCCCCGCTACAACAAAGCCCAGTCTCTCTGGCTGGGGCATTGTTGTAGAGGAGGGAAATCTCAATCTCTAAACAACAATACACTAACTAAAACGACAATTTATGTTACAACAACCAAATATTCCACCACACGCACCTATTTTTAAAACAACTGCCACACGATCATGAACATTAATCATGCGAGCTAAACATTTGTACCCAAATTAATGAAATACACACTATACATACGCAATTCATATTCACACATGAGCACACCTCCCCCACCAAACGAACCTCACACTGGCTCACAGTCACAACATGGAAGAAGTAGAATCCTTCTACTTCTTCCATGGTCACAAGTTAAAACATAGCCTCAACTCAAAACTAGTCACTCAATCACATTTTGTCGGCTGCTGTTCTTTGAGCCAATTTTTGGAGGGCTATAGCACACCAAACAAGCTAAATAGAATGTTCTTGCTTGGTATATTCCCTGTAGGAATAAGTGTGTAAAATTTCAAGAAAATTGGAGAAGGTAAGGTGGGAGCCATTGGTCCACTTGACATAAAAGTCTTATCATGACGTAAACAATTCTTTATGAAGTAAACAGTAAACAAAGAAAAACAAAATTACATTTCACCCTTGGAATGTATTGCTCTAAGTATTGGAGGAGCCCTGTGAAGGGGGGGGGGCGCATATTTCAAGCGAAGAACATTCCGAAATGACATCATCATGGCGGCAGTCATGCCTGTTTGTAGTGAAACCGCCTAAATTTTACTTTATTTCTATTTTCTAAATTTATTTTATGAATTATAATTATACTTATAATAAAGAATAGAATCTCAGGATTCAAATAAAAAAAGTTCCCTATGCCTACCTGTAATAACAGACTTTCAATAAGGCACGAAATTTCAACTTCACGATCAGGCGAGAATAAAATTACAAGGGTGAAGTGAAGGTAGGATAAAAAAATTTTTATACATATTTAAGCAGTAAAGCTTGTATGGAATTAATGAGGAAGCTACATAATTTCATAAAATGCAGGTTCTGAATAAGTAGAAAGAAAATATAATTTAAAATGAAGAAGCAGACAATGGCTATATGAGATCGACGTTAGGTTTCTTATTTCTGTACCTGTCAATTTAAATTAATTATAGTAAATACAGTAATTCATTCTCTAAGCTAATTATACTGTATTATTATAGAGAAAGGTTTACTGTATAGATTACAGTAATTTTAGTTTCCTTAGACCTAATAATTAAAAAGATAAAATTTTTTATTTCCGACTGTATTACAAAAACGCATAAGTGTGCCGTTCGGACATACCAACGCTTCAGAGGTATTCCTTCCTCAGAGGTTGTTAAAAGTTGTGCAGAGCAATAAAAGCTTTATAAATCTTTTCAGATTTAGTTAGAATTTTTCCTCTGAAGATTTGCCCATCTAGCAGCTACTATTCTAATGCATTTTCAATAATGCGTCTTGCTCGACTAAAAGGGAACAATACGAACTTGTACCTCACAGATTCACACCAAATTGAAATTATGTTACTTATTTAAAGCTAAATATTGATGCTTGCAACAAAAGAAAGAGCAAAATTTTGTTTCTTTCAAAATAAATTACAAAAATGAAAAAATTTGTGTGCACATAACCATACAAAGACTCCATTGTTATTCCATACTTAAAGCAGAGTGTGTGTATTAATGTGATTAATGGAACTTCTTTACTTCATCACTCAACTATAAGCACGAATCCACTTCAAATGAAATGAAGAATCCGATCCACTATAAGCACAAATCCATTACCAAAATCCGATGAACGGATCACCAACAGTCGCTTGTTGAATTTATTAGTTACCTCCCTATGCACTTCACAAAGACATTTGAATGTTAAACATGCAAATCAAAAAATTACCATAATAACATTCACTTTCATGAAGAAAGGCAAATACAAGGCTTGTGTCAGCATACAGAAGACAGAGCAATTCCAGGATGGCAAGCTGCACTGTTTCTGAAATGTTCAACATGATCTTCTGCTTTGGATTGTGATTGTTGGTGATCCGTTCATCAGAGTTTGGAATTTTTTTTTGGTTTGTTCGGAATGCCATGCTTTAATTGGAATTTTTCGTGTATCTGTTACGGTTTTTAAGATAGGATTTGAATGTGTCCTAATTTGCATATTTGGGATGATGAAAAGTGCACCATGGGATAGGTCACCCACAGCTTCTTATTTATTGGATTCATCAAAATTGACATGTCTGTTTCGGTTACGAAAATAAAAGGGGGGGGGGTCTCATTTTTATATCCACCCTGTATACAGAAGAGTCCATAAAAATATATTCACTGTTTCTAATTCAATAATTTCGAAACAAAAAGACTTACACTTACTAATCTCATGCGGATGTATTCGCGAAAAACAGCCCCTATAGGTGTTGCCACATGAAATTCAAGATGGCGAACAGAGAAAGGTAATGTGTGACCCGATCGCGTTGAAGAAATCATATACGATGGAGAGAAATAGTTTTACTATCAATTTTTTCGTTTGTGGATGTTGCTAGAAGAAGAGAAATAAGAACTGAAGGCCAAGTACATCATTTGTTATGGTTACACTGCAAAATCGGACTTGCAAATACACATTACTGCATTTAGTTTGCAAACTAGCACGCTGAGTGATATCCCACATAAGATACGATGTAGAATAGGTAGCTTTTCAAACGATACCAATTTTATCATAACTTGTACATGTAAAGCTGTACTAAGCGGAAACTGCAAGCATTCCATAGCTACTTTGTTTTATATCAATCGCGAAGGAATCAACAACTTCCAAAACCAGAAAATCAACAAAAAATAACAAGCATTCTCAATGTTTAGCTTAACAATCCATGTTGTTCGAAGTTTACTTCCAACTTTTGGGAGTTTACGGAGGCTCACACAATGTTAATATCTCGCATTGCACTGCAGGACTCAACGAAACGTGTGCGATCGTGATATGACAATCAAAATAAGAACTTACACGCTAATAGTGATGAGCGTGATTTCACTACCTGTGATTTTTTCATTGATAGTGATATTTCACAAGTAATCACTGCTACTCTCGAATCTTCGAAACTGTTACCAGTGATTTTTACAGTTATTTTCGCAATTATTATTGATGTATTGTTAAAGTCAAATAAATAAGTAATACTTGTTTGCTAAATTACGTAAATAATGAATAAAGGATCATAATTTTTTCCAGAATAATAGCATTTAATTTTCAATTATTTTCAATATTTGAATACACACACTTATTGGAGTACAAATTTCTCAACAGATAGACAATTTGTGGATAATTCATAAGTAAACAAGCAATTTATTTTTTAAAGGGGAGTGAGATATTCATGATAATAAAGGTTTTCAAAACCGAAATTATATATACACTTATTATGTTATTTACAAATCGTGATTATAGAATACCCATCAGAGTATGCCTACTTCGACGCCACATTTGCTAATCATCATCACAGTTTGTCTAAGTCGCAGGAAAAAACAAGTCATGATTCCATGTTCACAGGTAAAAATCACTGATATCAGAAAGTAGAAGTCACAGTTATACCTGTGAGCATAAAATCACGAATTTACAAGGGGACCGCACAAAAAAAATAGAAAATACAAAACAAATTTTAAAAAATGGAAAAATAATGGGAAATAAATGAAAAAAAAATGAAAAAATATCAATACTACAAGAATCGAACCCGGCCCGGTAAATTCACAGAACCTGATGTTAATAACTGCTCTACTGCTGTTAAGTTGTATATCTTTCTTCTCATTTGGCTTATGTGGCATTACAATAATAAACGTAAAATATTTTATTTTTTTTCTCTGAAATGAAAGGCCATTGAGTCAAATCCTTTTACACAGAAGTTACACTAATTTAGATTGACTTTCTAAAATTTCCACCAAATCCGTGATTATATGCCCGTGCGGTCCTCTTGTTATTTCATCACTACACGCTAAAGCGTTTCCCCATGCTGATACCTTGATAAAGTAATTTCATTGAACGCCACTAGAGTCTACATCAATCGCTGTTTTTCACGAATAGAGGGGCGGCACCGACGTCATCAAGTCACGTCACGATGGTGTCATGTGTCCCAGCAAGTGCCAAAACAAACTCGATTACATATGCGATACATGTGGATTTGGTGTTGTCATGGGCTTGTTTACGCTTTAAGACAGTCTGAATTATCATGAATGATTATTACGAGGCTTTAAATGAGAAATTAAAGCATGACAATTAGCTAAAGTTAGAAAATAATGGAATCTCGGATCCTGTTTGAGGAGGATTCAATATTTGTTTGGCTTCCACCCTTTACGCCCAAGAGCTCCGATTCATTTTTCCCTTCGTTTTTCGTCTTTGCTTAGAAACTAATAAACTGCATCCCTGAACCCTTCCCATGCAATGCAGCTTTTAACTATTTATTAATTTGAATGAAATACATGTAGTTTTAAACAATACATAAATTTATTGACTTTTAGCTTAAGCGTTTCGAAGCTTTCGCGTGTTCCGAACGCCATTTCATCTTAATAAATATCAGTCGGTCACTCAATTTTTGAACATCATGGCTTGTTGAATTTTTCTAACCTTGTTAGATATTATAGATTGCGTGAGATAGTTATTATATTGCGATTTACAAACACCCATTAAATTAAATTTCACATTTTCAAACGGGTTCAAATTGTAAAGCACCTACAAGAAATCGATTTATATTTCATAAAACACCATAAAATTTAAAACCTTTTCCCCCACATAATACCTTTTGTGTGTGAAATGAATTACCTGATCATTTACGAAATTCTATTTTTAATTGCAAATCATGTACGTGCATATTAAAAGATTGCAGATATTTTAACCGTAATTTATACGTTAATTTTAAATGGGCAGAGAAATAGTTGATTCTTAATGTTGGTTTTAAACAATTTTTTTTAAAATTTTTTATCATATTTCATTTCTAATTGTAATTATTTATACTGTTTATCGTAATTACTATTATTTACGTTTTTTAATTGAAGCTATTTATTTTACACTTTGTTGATGCAGCAAAATCTTCGAAACGATTAGCTAAAAGTCAATAAATTTAAGTATTGTTTAAAGTAAACCCTACCAAATTTACATTCACTATAGCATTACAACACCTTGAGACCATGAATACGATTTATTAATTTGAGAAGTAAAAATTCACCGATTCTTTGTTATTTTAATATAGAGAGACCTGCCAAGCTTGCTCAAACGTGTACAACCGCCATTCATTTTGCCACTCTGAATGCTTTTGATTTCATCGATAGAGGGGGCAGCTATCACTCTGATGTCATGTGCCGCCCCTCTATTGTGTAACTATGAAACTAAGATATTTGTCTTGGTAGGGTAGCCCTGGTGGTCGATGGGAGTGCTCGAAAGTGGGGTGAGCTGGTCAAGTGTAAGACGCATTCTGAAGGGTGCAAAGTGTATAGTGTTCATTCCAAGATTGCTACACGCGATGAATGAGGACGACCAGAATCGAATGATGAAGTACTGTGATTAGTTTGAGCACAAGGTTTGTGAGGATGAGGAATTTGCAAGGAAGTTTGTATGATCTGTGTGGTCATTGTGCTATCACTGACAGCCATAGTTTGGTGGTCACTTTGAACACTTATTATAACTCTCTCACAGTGCCAAAAATTGTACCTGCAAGTCAAATTTGTAACAAGAAATGGACTATCAAACAGTGAGTACATTTTCTTGGACTCCTCTGTATATATGAAGTGATCATGTGTGTCGTATAGACTGATACGAGGGGTCTGACAATACTCTGAATCTTTGACAAAGGTAAAATGAATCTTTGCGAATCCTGCCGAATCTGTTCTGAATCTCATGCTTTTGAATCCTGAATCTTACTTCTCGAGCCAATATCTCGATGAGGTTCTTGTAAAAAACGATAGAAGCAAAAAGTTCCCGTCAAGGGATTGGCAATATTCTAAATCTTTGAAAAGGAAAAAATGAAGTGCTACGAATCTCACTGAATCTGTTCTGAATTTTGAATCCAGAATCTGACTTCAAGAGCCGATATCTCGACCCAGATTCTGGCAAAAAAAACCAAGACAAACAAAAAGTTCTCGCATGGCTATTAATCTCTGAAAAATCATTGAATCCCTTAGTGAATCTTGGAATTCTGGCAAAACTTTGAATCTGTTAACAGTGCCCTGAATCTTGATCATCAAATTATCGAGATTCATGAATCTTAACCATAATTTTGTTGAGTGTCAGACTCCTTGGACTGATATTTCCTTCATAATTAAAATTAGAGCCAGACCATAGCTCTTAGACATTGTGCAAAATTCCACATGTCCTTAAACTTTCAGTTTTTTTTCTCGCAAGTTTCTTCTGTCTCTGGAAATTGAACGAAGGCAGATAATGCATCCATATAACCTCACAAGTTTTTCTTATTATAACGCATGTTGTAGAATGGCCAAAATGCTGCTTTGTTAATCCCCACTAGCCAGATACCTGTAAAAGAAGGTAAATATCAGAGTAGGACTATCAAATTCAACAACATAGTAGTTCTATTAAAATTTGTTTACAATTTTATGCCAAGATTCGTGAATGCCTTTCTCCTGATAGAATTGCTTTTCGAAATGTTGTATTCTGCTTCTCGATTTTTGGTATTATCATTTTTAATATTGTTTTATGTTGACGTGGTAACATCCGAAAGATACTTAAATAATAAAACCACATAATAAGCTATAACGGATGTAAACAGATATTTCTAAAAACTTTCGTGATTCTACGGTGTCATTTCTTTAATCATATTCTGCCCATAATCCTGTACATATTGTTTTTTAAAAAATGTAATGCACACAAAATATTCTTCCTTGCTTTCACTTCTGACTCTTTCGATTTTGATCCATGTCATTCAATAGCCATAGATATAAATAACTAGGAAATATACAGGGTGTTTCTAACGGTACTTAGTGAACATTAAACACTGTTAGTGGACACCAAAACCGTTTTTAACCTTGGTATGGGGGAGTCGGAACCCTACCATAGTCTGGCTATGGGGGAGAGAAGTGATGTAACGTGTAAATGAAAAAATAATGTAAAATCAATTGAATTTCTTTATAAAAAAAAAACCAAAAGAATAATTTCTCAGCAGCACGATGAAGCTGCTACTAATCGCAGTTAGGGAAAGGATAGGTGGAGTTTCACTATAAACTTGATCGTGGAGCAATACACATCAGAAGATTGCAACTCTTGTTAATGATTGCACTTAATGTTGTGTGAATATTTTTTTTATTAGGAATTTTTAATGCATGGACATCTTTTTGTTATGTGCATTCGTTATCATAATTTACCAGTATGATCACTTCTCTCCTCTATAGCCAGACAATGGTACGGTTCTGCCCCCCCCCCTCCCCATGCTATGGTAAAAACTGTTTGCTTTGGTGTCCCCTAACTGTATGTAACGTTTGGTAACTACTTTTAGAAACACACTGTATACATGTAATTAAAATATGGATTCTGGATATCCAGGTTTGATCAGGAAAAAATGTGACATCTTATTCACGACAACCCCAGCACCCATTTCCTCAAATCTTTGCCCAGAGTATTTGAGAATGAACACGACGGATTTGTAAAAGAAAGCCTACTTGCCATTAATGCCTCCCATTGCACAATCTGTTGTAGTTTGAACCCGATTTAAAGTGCCAACGTTTGCTAATGATAAAACGTTTGAATATTTGAATGAAAAAAAAATTCACAGGTACGCAATCAATGGTCTACAATTAGAATGTGCATGTTTAGAAATAATTATCAGCTGTTGAAGAAAAAAATGTTAAGCCTGATTAAATGTGAGTGGTTATGTGAAA